>SMSQ01018787.1:0-18865 GCA_019453375.1 Ctenoplectra terminalis | reverse complement strand
TACTCTATACATTTGAAAGAAATGGAAAGAGCACTAAAAACTAAATAGATAAGTATTAAGGCATAATATGTTTAAAATGAGTATTTATTGGCATACTTAAAGTAAAATTACTATTTTATTTGAGATCACATTTTCGATAGAAACCGACGCTGTTCAATTATTTTTTTATAGAGAACACTGAAAAACAAAATGTTTCGTCTCAAATATCGCGTAACAAAAAAAGTCGCGACCTTGTATCGAAACGGGCTATACACGAAATCAAACGTGCTATAGCTAGTTTACAGAGTTCTAGTGATAAGTGGTGACTGAAGTATAATTTTAAATGCTAGGTTGTTTTTTCGTTGATCGGAAAATTGGAAGTGAGCTAAAATGTCTTGTGCCGGAACCCACGATGCCTCGTAAGACGTGCATCAGCGGGGATGAGACACACGGATTGGTTAAAGACATTTTTCCGAAGTAGACGAGGGAGGTGGATAACTCTATTTGATTGGTAAGTCAAGAAAAAGTGAAAATGACACCCCAAAGTCTAACGGTCACTCTCAGGTATGGCTTGCACCTTTGAGTGACGCACGCGAAAAAATCCGTGTGTCCCGGCACAATGGTGCGGCAGGTAATAACCTTGGGCAGCGCTCCGATGCTAGTAGGCAATGTTAACAATGTAAATTGAAATGAATTGAAAAGCAAGAATTCTGACAGCCAGATGTGGGCAAAGCCATTGTAAAACCTAAATATTAGACAGTTAAGGTGCCCGATGGCCTCCCAAGTTTATTACCGCTGCGAAAATAAATTAAATTGCTTATACGCGATGAACGTCTATGCAGGGTGTTCAGTAAGACTGAACACAAAGTGTATGGTAAGTCACCGATGATTCCTGAAAATATAAAATATATCATTAGTGTACTGCATTAAAATCTCTAAAAATATACTACAAAATATGTATTTATCATTTGCTATGCGATTAGATGCTTATATCAGTAGTAAAGGTCAATCATTCCGACACCTTTTAAAATAAAACTTTCATTATGAAAGTATCTCAATTAATACTTGTTTTAAACCTATTATGTTTTAATACATATTTACTCAGTTTTTAATACGCTTTCGATTTCCATAAAAAATATAGAACATTTTATTTAAAAAAACCACTAGAATTTTCAAGACATCGTGAACAAACAATATAGAAAAAAAAATTACCGCAACATATGTCCCCTTTGAAACTATGCAATTTTTGCTTCGTGCAATTTTTTTATGAATTAAATTGTTTATGAGTAATTTAAATTCGTCAAATTATGTGATTCACCGTGTATACATATATCTCAGAAATTAGCAATACGTTCAGCATTTCAATGAATTTAAATATCGTCAAACATAGTATCTTCGAAGCATCAGTCGCGATTATTTGCCGATTCAAATCATAGTTATATAGCATAAACTCAAAATTATCTGTACATTTTTAATTTGACGTGCAGCATACCAAGCAACATCGTCACGTTGCGTAATTAGATTTAAAAGCTGATTAGATTCGTTCAGACTTGAGGTACAGCAATGTCCACTTGAGTGCCGCACGTACTGTTCAACGCGAAGACACTTATCCGAGGTGGCAGGTGTTCCAGAAATGGCTGGGGGCCTCATCTCTCACCGTTCGCTCGTTTCACGAGTGCGTCGAAGACGAAAGTGAGAAACAGTGAGTTTGAGTGAAAAGGAGAAGTTCTGCCCGTATAATTTAAATTAGTTAAAATATAGTCATGTTTGGTATCATTTTCATCGAAAAAACTCCAGTAGTTTGATTATAATAATCCCTTAATTATAAAACAAAAAATTAAAAAATTGTACTTTTCTTATTCTAATGATTGATATTCGCAAACTATTAATTATAAAGACAGATTTACGTTATCAACGCATATTTCAGAGATCTCGACAGTTGCGTCGGATATTTTTAGATTTATTACTTTTGAGTCAGCTAGATTTTTTCCTATAAATGTGATGATACCTTTTCTTCTAGAGTAAGTTCTGTCCTTTCTATACATATATTAAGCAACCCGTAAATTGGATGTCGTCTTCTGCTTTCAGCTTTGCTTTCACGCAAATTAAAATGTCTACCTGTTAAAATTTTCTCAATTTCCAGTTGCCGTTACCGTATGCTTTTAGCATTCTAGAACAGAACTTTTAATGATTTATTATATAAATATTTATCCATATTAATTAATTTTAACATTTGGTAGGTGGTTCAGATTTTAATTGTAATTCCAATTATGAGTTATCCAAGGTGTCATAACTGGTGTCATCCATTATGTCAAAATTTGAAATTTTCAAATGTTTAACAATTCTAAAGATGAATCTTTGTATAATTATATAGAGTTTTTTACTTAAATATAGTTTATAAATATTTAATTATTAAGAATTGAGTATTGGTAAGTGATTGTGACGCGCGATAATAGACTATTAATATTACAATAATTCCTTAATTACGCAACACTCTCATTTGACGTTCTCTCAGCACTCTGTTCTACTCTCGGTTCAACACTGACCCACCTACGTTCAACTCTTTTTTACTCTACTCTACGTTCAACACACTCCCACGTTCCGTTCAACTCTCTCATCAACACTGTCCTACGCTTTCTCCAACTCTCCCCGTTCAACCCTGTTTTTCCTTCAGTCCAAACCTCCCTCCGCCTCGACCCATCGTCCGTCCGTTGGGTCCGGTCCCTGTCCCGTTGCGCCTTTATTGCCTTCCATAAACTATGAGTTCTTAAAACTACGAGTTCTTAAAACTACGACACTACAATTAGCTGCAATTTCAGAAATTTTTTGGTTATTAAAAGTTTCGAACAAAAATTCCGTAGTATTTCTTCAATCGAGTGAAAATTTTTTTGTGTTAACCAATACATATACAGAGTGTCCTAAAAGGTCTATAAATCCCTCTAAAAAGTGATTCCTGAGATGATTCCAAGCCATTTTTTCCTTTGCGAAAATGTTAAATTCGGCTTTGTTAACGAGTTATTAACGAAAAATATTGACCAATCACAGAGCGAGGCAATTCAGAATGTATCGAAACGACTGTTGATGAATATCAAACAAAAGTTATATCGAATAAACTAATTAATTGTTATTCGTGTAGAACAAATAAATTGAGTTTATTCGATAATCCAAATGAATAACGATCAAATCTATGAAAAATAATTGAAATTTAATAACAAATGGAACGCAATTCGTTATTCTAATAAAAATTTATTAAAATTGCATCAAACACTATTATTGATAATAAATCTTAAACATGGTGCTTTAATAATATTTAATAATTGTTTAATAGTTTGATCGAAAGGCTTTTTTTCGAAAACTTTGAAGAACACAGCCAGGAACAAGTAACAGGGCACGTTAAATTAAAAAATAATAATCGAAAAATTAAATTAGATTCATTCAATCAGCAAAAAATTCACCTGCTGCTTGGAAGTTCGTATCACTGTGTCACAGTACCGATCTTGACTCTTGACGGATGATATGGCTTGTGGTGTAGCAAACAGTTGTTCACGGGTATACGACACCACCGAACGTATGACCGAGTCAACAGCACTAACGTTCACATCACTGCACAAACACTAACACGTTAACAAAGTCGAATTTGACATCTTCGCAAAGGAAAAAGTTGCTTGAAATCATCTAAAAAATCCCCCATTTCCGGGTCCTTCACACTGTTTTTTGGACACCCTGTATAATCTTCGGCCAGATACAGTCAACACGCCACTTTTTCTAAGATGGTCGCTATTTTTTCAGATTTCCTTAATTTTTTGTAACTTCTTTTATTGTCTTCAGTCCATATAGATTGCTATCTTGGAGAACGTTTCTGGAATTATTAGTTGATGATACGCCAACAAGTGGACTTTTGGTACTTGGTGGGGGCATTAGGAGAGGTTACAATTAGGTTTGATAACTTCGTTTGCAGTTTTGAATTGTTAACTGTATTTGTACGATATTCTGTATCGCGGTGCATAGCAACTGCTTCTCCATTGCGATGAATATCGTTGCGCTCCCACTAACTTAACACTAGTGTTGACTCCCACAGTGTTCGTGGAGTCGATAATATAGCATCAAAGATGCCAACACGATTTATAACAATAAACAGATAAATATATTTGTATCAGATAAGACAAATGTTCACAATGTAATAGTTCAGAGTTCTAGTTCAGTTCTTGTTCGATGGTGATACAATTTTAACTTGTTGTTCCTGGTACAGTTCACGTTCAGATACAGTTCTTAATGCAGTTCACAATTCAATTCTCATGCAGTTCGCAATTCAGTTCTAATCTTATTCTAGTTCAATTCTCATCTTATACTCAGTTCAATTCTCCCCTTATTCTCGTTCAATTCTCATCTTATTCTAACCTAGTTCTAATCTTGACAGTCCTTAAATATTAGACACCCTTGTTAGGCGTGTCATCGCCAAGAGGGTGGGAGGCATGCTATGTCCAATCAGTTCTAAATTCTGGTGTCAAGAGAGGTGGTCAATGTCACGCCCTCAGAGTTCGTATGTCAGTCCCAAGTCAGGTAAGTGCAGATGTGACGGTGTCAGAAGGTCGCAGTTGAAGTACACGTGCGTCAGTTCTTAGTGAGGTTTTAGGGTACGGCACTTTGCTATTGAGCAGAAATCGACAAACACCGAAATATTCGCCGGTTTCTAGGTCGTAAACTAATAACATGCCAGATGTGAAAATGACCGTTCTCAAAAATAGCTAGAGTTCGTCCGTATCATAAATTAAGTGGTTCGCTGTCCTTAACACTAGGTTTACGGGTATTGGTTGGATCATTTTGATGGATACATTGAAATACAAATTTTTTGTAACATCATTAGTTCGGTTTACTTCAAATTACTAGATTTCTATAAGCAGAAATTTATTTAGTCAATTTTTCTATATAAATTTCATTTTGAGTTTATATTTTTCTCACGCATGATTATTAAACTTGAGCACGAAATTTGAACTGCGTCAAATTGACGGGTTCCGTAAATCTAGTGTTAATACCGAGAGGGCTAATTCTTTTCTATGGTGTTTAAGATTGGTGTATCAAGAATTCACTCAAATAATCTGTATATTATTGAGGTTGAGTTGTACAGGTCTTCAATGTTTCGGTGTATGTTTGATGCTTTTTGGTGTTTCTTGGTGTTCTGTGTTACTATGATGATACTGGTGTTTGTGATATAGTGTTCTCCTGATGTGTTTGGTGTTTGTTACAATACTGATGCTGTTTAATGTTATACGGTGTTGTGATAATAATAGTAATAATATACGGTGTTGGTGTGACTATGATAGTAATAACAATAATAATGTTCTAATGTGATGTTATGGGGATATTTATATCCTAAAATATTTGGTACTGACTGATGATTGGTGGAAGTTGGATGGGAAAGGGCAACAAGGAATTGGAAATGAAGGTTGCTGACTGGTTAGAGAAAAAAGGTGATGGAGGGAGAAAATGAGGATGCAAGGAGTTTGAAATAACTATACATGGAGGAAAAATCCGGGAAGGAAGGAAAAGGTGTGAAAGTGACAAGGCTGAGGAGTTCGGTCTAGGATTTTATGACGAGTCTGATTTAATTGGTTTATGACGGTTTACTGTTCGGCGACGAGATCGAACGGTATTTTTGATAGCAATTTCACAGTTATTGTTCTCTTCGCTTGCGTCTATTGTAATATTAGTAATATTTTTCAGAAGAATATCTACATTTTTACAGTACCTTGCAAGGCGACCTTCTTTTTTGCATAGAAAGTATACGAGTTTCTCTGTTGATAGGTACATCCACTGAACCGTGTCATCATATTTTATTTGAAGTATTTGTGGTAGTTTTAATACGTGTTCTGGTTGGGTAGTAGATTTGTCTTCGAAAGCTCAGTATATGACTGAGGTTTGGGTCACTCATTCTGATAAATGTTATTTGCGAAGTTGGTTGAATATTTAATTTTTCCAGCTTTTCTTCTATAATGTACGCAGAAAGATATTATCGGACCCACGTCAGATAAAATAATTCGTCTTGCCTTTAAGATTAATGGTTGTATGCCTAGAACGTATATTCTAATGTTGACTTTGATGTAACTGTCAGTGAGTTTTTCTGTTGTTTCCCTGCTATTCAAATTCATGCACATACGTCGGTGAGAAATTCGTGATACGACGAGAGATTCCTTCGATGGAGTTAAGCGCTATCGATTGTTCTTTAGCGTGAAAATTTACCTACCGAGCCATTTGAGTGTAGAATAGTTTGTATGGTGTTCTCTGTGTGGTTGAATCTATGATTTACTTATTTCTAAAGCACTGAGTAGAAATACTCCTGAAATTAGAAATGCTTACTACTCTGCCCTTTGTCAAAAATCTTCTGTAATAGTAGAACGTCGATTGACCAGACGTTGATTATCCGAATGTTTATTATCCCGTTTAAAATACTTCATTTCAATGCCTTCTCTGAATTTAATGCGTACGCACAATTTTCATTTATAATTCTTTTAACACTCATTTATATCATGAGTGTTAAAAGAAAAAGAGTGGTGCTGAAATTAAAAGATAAATTAGATATTATTGAACATTTAAAAAAGGGTAAAAATGCGTCTAATTTAGTCATAGAATACAGCGTTGGAAATTTTACAATTAGCAACATTAAAACCAGTGAGTTAAAATTATTAGAATTTCAAAAGGACTCGAATGGAAACAATTTTCGTCAACGTGAAAGTTTGAAAATAGCAAATGATGACATATTATATGGGGCTATGTACAAATGGGTTTTACAAAAACGGAGCACAGTACACCATTATGGTATACCACAAATGTTTATTTTAGAGGGAATCCGCAGATTGACAGTAGAATGTTTAATTTACTTTTTGTACTCCATTTTTCCTTAGATGTGTATTTTTTTTTTGTGTAATAAACATCTATGTTTAAAAACTGTTTAATTTCTATTTGATTTATAATATGCTCACAGATTTGGTTCTTTTAAACTGATTATCCGAAAAACCACTTATCTGGACGGATATGTTTCCCAATTATTTCGGATAATCAACGTTCTATTGTACTCGCGAAAACAACTTGTAAACACGTCAGGTCGTGTCGACAATTCACACTCGTCCGACGCCATATGTTACATGTTTTTTATTGATGAATATCGATGAATAAATATTTATCTTAAATAATTATATGAATCAATTCTTTTTAATAGCATGTTTCATACAAATAATAGGTAATCGTTATTCATAATAAATTCATACATTGCTGGAGGATTGCAATGTCCGTTAATTAGTAGATATGCGAATAAACCTAATGAGAAGTTGCCTAATGAGGCAGTTACTAAGATTATTGGAGATCGCAGATGAACCTAGGACAAAATCAGGTAGCTGCAAGAGAGCAGATTTCGTAAACGAACTTGATGTAACATTGGTGAGTTACTAAAGATGAAAGGTGCAGATTAAGTCGATGCGAAGTCGACGAGCTATTCGAAAGCTGAAGACAGACGAATTCGACGCAAAGTCAAGGAGTTACTAAAAGATAAAATCAGGGAACTCTTAGATGTGAACGAATATTGATGTGAAATCAGGCAGCCGCAAGAATGGTTAACTTTCATGAACGAATTCGATGTAAAATCAGAGAGCCACTAAGATTGTAAATGTAAAGAAGGCTGACAGGCGAGGCAAGAAGAAATTAGAAACAAGCTATCGGTAAATAATATATTTTATTCGACCTGCTCTGGTCGACGTGCCTGCTCAGACTGTTTTTAACTCTGCGCTTTTCCTAGGAGGTGTTCCTATGGAAAAAAAAAAGGGGAGTACAGTCCTAAGTGGACGCACTTGGCCGATTCTCTACGTACGGCCTTCACAAAATATACAACTCTTCTCTATTGCTTACATAAAGAATTCTTTGGATAATTGAAGTGCACAAACGAACCTGATATAAAACTAGAAAGTCTGCTTGTCATAGGAAAAGATTATGATTTCTTTGTAACTCTAAGTATTAACAATTGATACAACTCGAGCGGTGAAATTGCATCGTTTGAAAAAAATCAATACTATAGGATTACTGAATTACAATGATGGGTTAAGAATAACCTTACTAAAATTTACCATATAAACTGAATTATGTATTACAATAGATCAGCCTAGTTACAAGTAATGCTGTCGCAGTAAATATGTAAATATTGTATTATTTAAGTAATTGCTGCTCGTAGTTGATTATAATGCCGAAAAGAATGTATACCGAACTCGTAAGCACAGTAACTGCGTCTATGCTCTGTTCGTGCGTAAGTGCTCGCCTTCAAGAGTTCGTATATTATGAAAAATAAGTGTAAACACGTTGAAAAGTTTGATATAAGGAAATCTTCAATACTTTTAACTAAATCACGCTTCTTTCTGCTTCCTATTTGGGTTAATCGGGGTAGGTCATCCTCCCTGCATTACTATAATGACAAATTGAAGAAGCTCTGTTTAAGGCGTTCTCTTTTCCCAGAAAAGGAATTATACAAAATTTTTATTTAAGCATATGAAAAATATAATCCGCGAACGTGACAATGTCTCTTTGTTCGAATAGCTATTTCAAAATTATTCGAACAATGATATGAAAACTATTGATAGTTTTCGTTTTTATTTAACGTTGCACGGGTGTCATAGAATCCATGTAGGGTACGTCGTCTAACGTTAAAACTTAAAATATTTCCATTTGTTTTAATAATACGAAAAATTATTCAGCACTCAATATACAATATTTTCATAAATAATAAATATTAAGTATCATATTATGCAAATAATAGAAATTCTCATTCAGTTTTTAATGAAGTCATTACAAGACATTTACCGAGTTTTTAATGAAGTAAGAATTTTAAACAACATTGCAAAAAGTATTACAATAAATAAATATTTGTGTAAATATTACAACAAATAATAGAAATGACAATTTATTTATTGTAATATTTTTTTGGAATGTTGTTTAAAATGCTTACTTCATTAAAAACTCATTCATTTTTCATTATCTGAATAAAATTGTATCTATTACTGGTATGAATATACTATTGGATGGATTTATGTATGCATCTCGTCCTGAATATTTCAATACTTCAACGTCTTACGATACTGAATAGGGATCGTCAAATACGGGACACATCGCTGTCTCCAGCATAATTAATATGTTGTATTTTTTATATAAAATAAATTGTAGTTAGATCGTAGTATTCTAAGAGCTAAATAATTATTAAGTGAGCACAGTTTTTTAAATAAAATTCTACCAGATAAATGTAAAGGTTGTACAAATATTACAAAATTTTGATGAATACAGTAGCACATGTAAGTATAATTGAATGTGTAATTACGCATTATTTAAATGTTGTTCCTTGATTTATTTCAGAATACTATCTTACCGAAAGCCGTGCACTTTTGGGAGCGAGCACTCATGGTCCGTGAAACAAAGAGTACGATTAGATTGAGCAGGTAATTTAGTCTATTAATTTGTCTTAACATCTGATAAATATGGCGATATTTATCTGCTATTATTACTCATAATTTAATTACATGTAATACTGTTAATTTTTATACAAAATATATAATATTTGTTTAAACATTATTTCAAAGTGAAAAATTAAAATCATATTATGTTCACTATTTCAATAAATTAGAAAAATGTACTTATATGTATACATATACATGTATAATACAATATGGTAATTATATCAGCTCCTGAAAGCGATAACAGTTGATAAATTTTACGATTATAAGAATGTAGGTTCAAGTATTGTTTAAAACCAACCAAACAGGAAAAAAATTACCATATAATATTTCTCGAAAAAATACGTAGTAAATCTCCTGTTTGGAAGACCCAGCTCCAATAATTTTGACTTTGACATATACTACCGCTTATAAGTATTCAGACACTGATAAATTTGTCAACTTGGTCAATTTCTATTGATTTCAGTACATAAATGTTACTAGAATATATAAATTAATAACAATTTAATGACTGGAAATAATATTTACTACTTTCTTAACACGTCAAGCGCCACGCCGGTCCCTAGGGACCGGCGCAAAACTTTCCGTTCAGACCTCGCCGGCCCGCACGGGCGGTCTGCCGGCGGCAGACTTTTCGTTCGTATTATCATCGCGCGCGTGTCGGTCCTTCTGTACTTGCGAGACAGAACTTTTATTTTAGGCGGCATCGTTTTTGTTTGGTCAATGCTTTAAGGACAACAATATAATACTTAAAAACATTAATGTAATTTATTGAAACAAGATAAGCAAAGGTGAGGTTTCTGTGTACATTCATTACCTATCGGCGAGCGGCCCGGCAGGGCCCGCCTGACGGTTAACTGTGGCCTGAACGGAACGGCACAAGAATTCGGCGTGGCGCTTAACGTGTTAAGGAATCGACACATTGTAAATTGAAATTATCTATTAAAAAAATTTGTCAATAGTGTATTAAAATGAAATATACGATTCGTAAAAGGACACTGCATGAATTAACCATGATAGAATAACGTCATTATTTAATCCATAGGTTAGCTATTAAATAACCCAAATATAAACAATTTTTCAAGTAACAAAGCAATTCCATAAGGTTCGATACTTAGAGACTTTAGTGTCATTTTTATTGCATATTAGTTCAGTAACTTATTCAGAATATTTAATTTTATCCTATCATAATATTCTGCTACACATACAATAACAATAACAATTAAATAACAAAATCATAAATTACATTCTGTAAAAAATAAGCAAATGTCCGGATACTTTTGAGCAGTAGTGTGTGTTATGAAGGACATGATTCTCAGTAATTCACAAAAGGTTTCAGTCGGTGATCATTATTTATTAAGAAATTATAAAATAAAAGAATTTCGCAAAATATAAGTATTAATGTCAGTACATTTGAGAAGTAAATATATTATTTTATGCGAAGATACAAAAAACAGATAATTATTTAAAACGGGCGTTTCTTCATCGATGTCAATTACCTCGATATATGTTATCAATACCATCATTCTGAACAATTTTTTCGTGTACATATTATCGCCGAGCAGTTTTAGTTCTTGAAATATATATAAGAATATCTTTAACATCATAAAAAGTGATTAAAAATAAAATTGCACATGTATTTGTACAAGATCTCATTCCTAACAATGGTAAAGTATGATTAGGTTAAGTTCAAGTTAGATTTTTTTGAGAGTCTATGGAGCAGAACCTCACAGCCAGACACACGTGTGAGGAATAGCAAATTTCACTTTAATTGATTGAATATTGTATTGTTTTTTACTTACATATGTGGTTGGAGGCTCCGTTCCCAGTACCCCAAATAATTTAACCCGAATTCAACCTAACCATAGTTTATAACTAATAGGAACGTAATCCTAATTTGCTTAAGTCAAACATAAAATAAACGTTTATGTATACATTCTAGTATGAGAATAATATTGTTTTAGTATGAGAATACTCTAGTATGAGAATAGTATTGATTATTCTTCTTTTTTATTATAACTTCTGCGTGAATAATGACCGCCGGTTAAATCCCTTTGAAGATTACTCAAGGTCATGCAACATATGTCAAGGTCAAGGTCATTATAGTTGGTTCCTCTAAACAGAAGTTTTACTGAATATATAGTTGATCGCAAAAATATTGGTTCACCTTAGGTGTTAATGTTACTTTGTTTAAATATAATTCTTTTTTCTTATATATTCTGTTTTATTTAAAAATTGTTATACATTATTCTAAAATAAATTCTCAAATGTGTGTCAAAACAAATTTTAATTCAGTTTTTTATTTGAGTCCTTGTAGTTGTACACAAAATGCATTTAATATTTTTGAGATAGTCGAATACTATTGTAATCAACTACAGATACATTAAATTTTATATATTTTATTTAATGCTTTTTAAATTATAATTTTTCGTAATCCATTACACTGAATTTATAATTACACATTTTGTATACTCTAATGAAACAGTATGTAAAATGTACATCCTATAAATAGTCCTATAAATAGTCTATTTTAAAACTAAATACATTTACGAACTTTAATACTTAAAATATTAAAAATTTAACGTTAATGCTATTGCAATTAAACCTAATGTTGTTTTTATGAGATTCATTAGTATTCTAATTAATGTAATCAGTTCAAGAACTTCTATATATCATTTTGCACGCATATCCACACATAACTGTCGTTACCACGTTTATTTGCATACTGACCAAAATGCTAAGTAAAACTGTGTGCATATGCATCATACGTATTTGTGTTTTGCGTAGCAACCCCCCTAATTTATTGCAGTAGGCGTGGACGCACTACTCGCATTATTAGCGTCCTACGTAAACGTTTCGTACATTTGTCACAGCTGCTAATGCGCCCTCATCGCATATACGCAATAACTCAAAAACTTGTACCTGATGTTTCGTTAACTAATAACGTAACAAATTCTTTAATATTAAAGTTCATTTTTTTATTTCTAATTGATTTTTAATATTAGTTTGCCTATTCATAGCTGTCCTTAATATCAGTATTATACATATTAGCTTTATGCTGAAATATTAATAAGAAATACTATCTTGACACTTCTTACAATGGTATTATACACGTTGAATTCGTATTCATTAATTTCTGTATATAAATAACGTTTGGTAATATTGAATAAGATACACTAATTAACGAGAATAGGAAAGAAATTGAAAGATACAAACACATGCGATAACTACGCATTGATTTACATCGCAACCAACTTCACAACCTGGAAAAAAAAAACGAACGTTGCTGAGAGCGCCACATAACAATGCGCGTCCATATTCGGTATCCACAGTACTACAGATCTATAAACTTGGCAGTCGAAAGAAATACGGGTCCGGTTGATTATAATGTAACAGATCTACAGATCTACCAGTTCTTTTAACACAATTATAAGGACAGAGCACATATATTTTTATTAGCCGAAACGCGCGCATCTACAAATCGAATCGTACAGTCTCACATCACAGATGAGAAACAAGCACGATCAGACGAAGCAACTGAAATGCCACTTTTGCCCCTGTGCCATCCCGACTGCCAACTTTCCAGACCCGAACGGTACATCCATACTTAATAAGAAAAATAGCGCAAAATTCAAATACTTTGATACGTAACTTTAACGAGCTATATTCGTCTCAGAACTTCGTGCTTGTGTAATGTTCGCTCAATTACCTCTGGTTCAGTTTCTATTATTAATATCATTCGCATAAGATTATATATTTTCAAACTCCAAATTTCAAAAATATTTATCGAGTAAATCTAATTTTTGTATTCTAATATACTGCATTTTTCCTGCCCTAAGCTGCATAAATCTCTAAATGAGTAGGAAACATTAATTCTAGTGTTAACACTTTACCAATCGGGAGCCTATTAATCGGCTTTTCGCAGCCAACGTTTATCTACCGCTTGCTGCTTAATACTAACATTATGAAAATTAAAAACTTTATTCAATTTAATTACCCTACAAAAAGATAAACGATATACCAAGCACTCTCAGAATTTCGATTTAAAAACAAAGTTGCAAGAATAAGAGCTTATATTTCCGCACGATAGCCAAAACCGAGCCAGTGTTAGCCATGTATCCGCGTTCGAATGAACCGGTCGGTAAAGTGTTATACAATTCTCTCAGCACGTGTCGCTTGATATATCAAGAAAAGCAAAAATCACGCGTATATATGTATATACGCAGCCAGTGACACTACCTTGCAATAGTTATGATTTTTATTTAGATTTTTAGCTTAATGGATATGTTTCATAATCGCGATATTTTATAAGATTATTTTCGGACTTTCTCTTGAGAAATTTAAAGGATCTTACTATTAATAATCCCTAATTAATGTTACAAATATGATAAATCTTATATACAGGGTGAGGCATTTCAAACAGGATACCTGAATAACTCGCTTGTTTTTAGAGATAGAAGAAAATATCTCAGACCAAACTAATTTGATATCGAGGGACTCATCGTGTAATATTACTAGTTTTTTGATAGGTGGATAGTGGATAGTGAATGACTTTAATAATAGTCATTGTATTCGTCTTGAAACACTCTATCAGAATGTTACAAATATCGTTCCGTTTAAAAAAAACAGAGTCCTTTACATATCCTTGACACTTTCACCTATCAGAAAACTAGTAACGTTAGATGAGACCCTTGATACCAAATTAGATTGGTCTGAGACATTTTCTTCTATCTTTAAAGACAAGCGAGTTATTCAAATGACCTGTTTTAGATGCCTCACCTCGTATATGAATATTTGGTAAAAAAAATGATATTTTGGTAAAAACAATTAAAGTAAAATGAAAATTTTATCAATAAATATGTTATCTTATCGTTTCCATGACTTTATGATTATTAATGATAAACATTTAAAACTATATAACCTAAAATACCCTTCGCTTTATGATTTGGATATCATAGTTACTAACAATAAAAGCTTATTAGCGTAAGTAAAACGTTGAAATCACAACAGAGGTTTGTTATCGCATGGTACACTCGCTTATTGTCGTGTAAGTAAATGCTTGTATACAACGTAAACATTTGTGGTTTATTCTCGCTATGTTTTTTTGTAACAGCCGGTGTAGTTCAACCACAGGTATGCGAAATAACCTAAATTTATGTAACCGCGTACCCGGGTTAAGCAAATAGAGGGCACGCGAAAATGTACTAACATGAAGCTGTATCTACGTATAATCATGCGTTCATGTGGTTTATATTACCTACATATAAACATTTGCTGCATTTCTTGTAGATCTTTAGTTGGGTACCATGTTTCTTTTCCGCGATTAACACCGAAATGATATTTTAATAGCACCTATAAAAATAAACTTCCCTGTGTTATTGTTTTCTCCCTTCAACTAGAAATTTTATATGCCAAAAATACACAATCAGCATCATATTTTATTTAAATTTTGCATGTAAATTATTACCGATAAAATGATTTAATATTTAGGCATAATATTAGGTTGTCCCAAAAGTTTCTTTCGTTTTATTAATAAGGAATGGATACATAATATTTTATGTTTTACGATATATTATTATTTTATACAAGATTCATTTTGCCCTATTTTTTCTCACCATTTCTCGTTTAACAAATAAGGCTGAATGTTTATTTAAACATTGCTAGATGAAAGTATTGCGGAAGGAACTTTCAGGACAACCCAATACATAAAGATACACAGATATTCGTATTATAGATATTAGTATATATACTCACAAACTACGGCAAGAAGGTAATGATGCGCAGAATAAAAGATTTTTTATTACTTTCTTTTAAAATAATCCCTATGGGATTTAATACATTTATCGCTCACATTATTCAGAAAAGTTTAAAAGTTCGTTTGATTTGATTGCGTTTATATTCCTTGTAACCTTACCTTGGATATCAGATACGGATTGAAAACGCTGACTTTTCAAATTTCAGTTTTAATGTTGGAAAGAGAGAAAAGTCAGGAATAAGAGGTTCTTTTCTAGCTCAAAATGCTGTTACGACTACTGACGTGTACGTAACAGTAAAATTCACTTTAATTAATCGCCGTCTCTTCCGGAACCAACTCTTTATGGATTATTCCCATTGAGTTGAAGAATCTAATCATTATAATTTTAACTCTTGATTTCTGGAAACGAAATTCCTTTGATCTTAGTGAACATGGTAATTGCCATTCAGAACTTTACCTGCCAGTTGCGGGATCGTTTTGGAAATACTATAATTCGTCCCCAGCAACGATGGTGTCTAGGAAACCAAGTTCATCAAGTAATTGCAAAAAATCTTTGCGAGCATTCAGATGTCTGATTTTTTATTATCGTGCAAGCTGTTCTTCGGTGATTATTGATCTTATGGTCTCCTTATTTATTTTTAAATCATTAACCGTCATTTTGAATGTTTAGAGCTGTCGTTTTTTAGTACATCTGATCTAGACCACTTTGAAATTTCCTATGTATTATATTACTATTAATGCAGATAATTTTATACGATCGAACAAAATTCGTCAATAAAATAATATGCAATAATATTTTATTTTTTCGAAAATATAATCTCAGTATTTTTATAATATGAAACATGTTGATGGAGATTCTTTTGTAACAATGTTACGATGACTAGGAAAAGAAAAGTAACCGGTCGGCTGTAGATAGCTTAATTAGTTGAAGCAATCGCCCGATAAGCAAAAAATTAGGGTTTCAATCCCCGAACTTATAGGTAAAATCGGATCGACCAACGACTCTCTTTTCCCCCTACAAATGGTTTATGATATAAATTATGATTTAAATAATCGAATAAAAAGTGCGACTTCTTTGACATTTTTTTTATGTTTATAAAGTAAGCACAAATAACAATTTCTATCTTCGTGTGTAATAAATTATTACAGTATTAAACTATAAATAACATTTATTTAAGCTGTATATTTATAGAAGTATCGATGCATGCACAATATTTACATATAAATAACCTACTGTCAATATTTAGATGGATTAAAAATTCCAAAAAATATTGAGATACAATTTCGTACGTATTGCGAAATTAAACTGTTAATGTTTTAAAATATCAAAGCTTTTCGGAATTAACGATGAACACTTTTATTTACATTGAAAATATAGCTATTTACTTTGTTCTAAAATTAGAAAATCAATATTTCATATAAGATTATTATTACAAAAAACACACACAAGAATAGAAAAATAGAAATGTTCTTTGTTGCAATAAATAGTGGCATACATAAATAAGGTATACCAAAAGTAGTATAAGCCTCAGAAAGCAAAAACACGTTAAATTTTCAATGCGGCTGGTGTCGGAAGTTACATCATCGTGTAACTGTTTCAAAACATTTTTTTTTTTTTTGCGAACACTCATAAATTATCATATCTCTGCCCCTGACTGTAATATTCGCATACGTAAAACTGTATTTTTCTCGCTATTCGATGCAGAATAAGGAGCGCACGTCAAATTTCGTAGGCACATAAAGGTTCCACAAACCTGTTCTAACTAGTCGTGTCTATGTAACCATTGTGGCAGACCACGTAACACAATAGTTTAGTCTAGATTACTAGTTTTAATAGTCATAATTTCTGCCTTAAGGTATTTAAAACCTGCAACAGATAGAGAAAAACTTGACCTCTTTACTGACTATCAGTGCAACTTCCCCTCTATTCCTGTTCCCCGTTCTATCTTTCCTGACAGTATTAAAATTGACCATGAAAAATTTTCTTCTTTCAACTAAGTTTCTATCAAAATTATTCGTGTATTTTCTGATATTAAGAGTGCAGACGTATCAAAGGACATTTTATTCGATTTGAACCAAAATTTCACGATTTCGTGCATACAATAAGAACGGTGAATATGTACATATGTAACCTTTGTTAACTGTGTGTACACTGTGGAATAGGAATTCAAAGATGTTTTAGATACATAATGTGGTGGTACAATGTGGCGAGTGTAACGCTTAAATGCAATTCTCATTGGAACATTAGACTCCCCACCGAAGATATTTCGAATGCTTTTACAACTGCATTACGATGCTGTTCCGAGTTTCTACGTTGCAACTTCAAATGATTTAAGAACAAGAATTAATGATTTAAAAGTAGCCAAAAAGTTTACGGAATTTTATTATCTTTTACAGATGTTTACAGTTGATTGCTTTATCATTTATGCTTTTTAAACAGATATGCATACGCGTTAAAGAAAATTTAAGTATGTATGTATATGCAATCCTCCGCATTGCAGTAGTAATTTTTGTAAAAATTTTATATTATTCGAGACTATTAAAATCTCTAGAGAAATAACAAAGCAAATACATTTTATTTATTTTACGATATGATAACAGATATACAAGGTACAACTCGAAAATTCTAGTTTCTTGACACTTTGCAGGTTTGTGAAGGACCTCGATAGAAATATGAGTACAGTGGAATTGTGTTACTTCAGATAACAATAATTATGAAGCAACGCTTTTATGAATGATATAAAACAATTGATAACGACTTTAGTAAAGATAACGAAAGTAGCATCCAAGTAACAATACATTCCGGACGCGCATTAATAAGTGTAAAAAACTTAAGCTGCCATTCAGTTTCTATCCTCTCTTATACACAGTTTTATAAATTTAGCTACAATTTTTGCAACTGAAAAATTACTCTCATTTCTGTTTGTTGTGTTGAAAGAGTATACAGGAATCCTAGTATACAACCTAGGACCTTGTATACAGGAAACCCTTTCTAGAGCAAACTATGTTTATAAATATTTCGGCAACGATGTCTGAAAAATTATTATCTAACGAGTTCAAGAATTGATTCGTCACACACTAAGTAACGCAGCATATATTTTCTTGATTTCTAGGGCAGCAATTATACTACTTCAGAACCATATTAAAGAAAACGACACGATTAATTCAATTGTTAGATGTTTATGGTTTTGAAATGTTGAAATATTTTGTTAAAATATTCTCTAAATAGATTGTACTATCAAATGTAGACGTAAATTTCTATTATAAAACAATATATTAAAATTACGATCATTAACGCATAATCAATTATCTTCGTCACAGTTTTGTAATCTTTTTAAATATGTCTGAAACAAAAAAAGTTATCTTCCTAGTAGAAAATCCAATAAATCTTTGTTATACAAAAGAAGATTCCCATTCTTCAGCTTATTATCTAGTATCTACAAATGCATCCGTTTGAAACACTCTTTTGAACAGTACCATTTTTGTAGTACACACGAACCACAGAATACGTATACAAGTATGATTATTATTTTATGTCCATTATACAGATCAAATTATTACGATCAGACGAAGTAGTTATATATTCTATATTTTTGGTAATATTGTGTCTTGAATAATAAAAACATGTAGGTACCATTTTTTGTTCTTT
>SMSQ01018786.1:0-20941 GCA_019453375.1 Ctenoplectra terminalis | reverse complement strand
AAGTATAATATTTATAATAGCAAACTTTATTTTGGGTGAAAAAATTTTAGTCGTAAAACTACAATATATCGTTTAATCAAGTTTCTGTTAAATGTTTTACAATTTTTAACCAGAAATGTGTAAGTTTCCGTTTCGTTTGAATATTTCATATTTTCATAGTTATAACAAGAGATATATATCTCTAGCGACCGGGAAAAATTGGACGAGTCAAGTTTTCATTGGAAATAAAATAATACAGGAACTAATAAATTAAATATTTTATTTGAAAATCTCAGCTACAGGAATTGGTTGTTCTGTGTGGAAAAAATAACGTATATTTTTTGTGTTTCGTGTAAAAACCTTATAACTCTTCGGGATGTAAGTTGTAACAAAACATGTCTCGTGTAATGTAATATAATATAAACACGATACTGTTAGTCCAATATCTTGGATGATTAATGTAATGCTGGATAAAAACGAATATATGGGAGTTGTCATTAATGTCATTTTGGATTCGAGTGAATGGTCGAGTAAATCCGGATTACCAACCACGGGGTTTCTCCTTTCTCTTTCCCCCTTTCACTGGCGCTCTCTGATTCTTCTGCGTTATTCTCCTTTTTCCGTCGACTCTGTTTTTATCTTCAATTATTCCCGGCTAATTGTTCTTTAATATTCTGTGCTACCAATTTAAATATATTTATGCTTCCGCTTTTATAGATAATTTTATAACAGAAATAAGAAGCAGATATTTATGTACTATTTCGGTCGAACGAGCTTCAATTTGCTATCGTACGCATAAGTTTCGGTAAATTGGTCAATGTTTATTCTTATTAACCTCTTAAGCACGGCTGAACTTTACGCGAGTAATAGTAAAGTAATTTTATTTAATAGAGTTACTTTAATAAAGTAGTACTTTTTATTTAATATAGTTACTTTAATAAAGTAGTATTTTTTATTTAATAGAGTTACTTCAACAAAGTAATATTTTTTATTTAATATAGTTACTTCAATAAAGTAGTACTTTTTATTTAATAGAGTTACTTCAATAAAGTAGTATTTTTTATTTAATAGAGTTACTTCAATAAAGTAATATTTTTTATTTAATATAGTTACTTGAATAAACTAGTATTTTTTATTTAATATAGTTACTTTAATAAAGTAGTATTTTTTATTTAATAGAGTTACTTTAATAAAGTAATATTTTTTATTTAATAGAGTTACTTTAATAAAGTAATTTTATTTAGTAATACTAAAAATTACTAAATAAAAATATTATTTAAACATTTTGTAGCCCTAAAGTCGCGCATCGACAGAAACCGAGTGGAACGTATATAGAATAATATGTAATGCAATTCGGACAAAAGTTTATCCATATTTTTAATAGAAAATCGCGGAAAATCTGCCCAAAGGTACCGCAGTTAATTTATAAAGATTCTGTAAGAAATTACGAATGGGTCATTTTGACCACTTTGGTAGTTCTAGTATTAATATCGAGTTGATAAGAAAATTAACGGAACCACCCAGAAGATGATTCCAAAGTTTCAGTCGGTAGCGTGTGTATATATATATATATATTTTTCTTATTCCAACGTTATCGCATTTTTGCTAAGCTCCAGCGCCATTCCGTTTATTTTTCATAGCAACCCTCCGCTGTCCCTTGATCAAGCATCGTTATCATTTCTCTCCATTTCATACCAGGCTCTTGATATTCCTTACACGAGACGCGTAAAAAGATTCCCCATGTGTCCATTCATCTGCCCTTATCTTTTTTTTTTCTTTTCCTCTCCGTCTCGTTCTCTGAACTTTTTAATTCTATTCCCGGTTTTGTATCGTTTACTTTAACTTCCGCCTCGCTATCTTACGCATTCTGTATTCGCTCTGACCTCGCCAAGCACTCTCATCTTGTCCTCCTCTTTATTTAATCCCCGTACAAGCGTAAGGAGATTGAACGAAGAATATTTCGTGTTTCAATCTGCCTATTCAAACTTTATTGCGACCGTTCACTGCTTTAATCTTTCCTCCACTTTTCATGCCGACCACGTGTGCATATTGACACGTTTCTTTCCGCGAAATACCATTTATCTTGCAAGGAAACGTTTTGGAGCGCAGCTGTGTCTTTTTTTCACGAAAAATTCTTAAAAATATACACCACTATCGATCAATAGAATTGCTGTGAGAAATTACAATCCGGTTACTTTGGCCTCCTTGGTTTTGGCCTAGTTTTAGCGTTAATGGCACGTGTTTTCATTAACATTAGATCTACGGAACACGTCAATTTAACTCAGTTCATATTTTGTGCTTAAGTTTAACACGTTGAATGCCACGCCAATTTTACAGGGATTGTCCGTGGCGCCACGATGAATTTTTTATTACGCGATACATATAATGTTGAAATATTATTTGCAATAGATAAGTTACAGTGTATAACCGTGTTTGACATGTTAATCGCGATGGGGGTCATCGGTGACCCCCGTGGCGCTCGAGTGCGATTCCGCGCGACTTCTGAAAATAACTCAATAATTGACGATTGAAAATATACAATCGTCGATTATTTCATATTGTTTCTTTGCATTTAACAAAATGTCGTGACGATGAAGTTGAAGTTTCCATTTCTCCGCGTGAAAGCTTGCTGAGAAAACCACGTCATGAATTAAAAGCAATGCCGGGAAAAGCTCGAACGGTGCAACGATTTTGCAAAATTTGTTACCAAAAAGTTCAAAGAAGCTGGGAAAAATAATCGCAAAAAACTGTAGCAAAAAAGTCGTGATATATTGTGAAGACTGTGCAGGTTCACCCTTTCTTTGTTTAGAATGCTTCGATACGACACATCGTAACGTGCGCGTATAATAAAATTATATTTCATGTATAAACGAAACTATTTTCAGATGTTTTATACTGCATTCATTTATTCACACCTCTACATCAACGATGATAATAATAAGAAATTATAAGTATTGTCATTTGTTTAAATTATATATATTTCTATCAATCTGGGCGCGTCGGTCACCGGAGGCCCCAATGGCGTCACTGCCAAGTTGAGTGCCGGTCACCGGTGACCCCCGTGGCATTCAACGTGTTAACACTAGAACTACCGATGAATAAAGCATACTTATTTCTACCGAAAAAATCATAATGAAAGGTATATAAAAAATACCCAACCGGACGGAAACAAAGCTTTGTCTCCATTTTTAACAGAAAACCACGGAAATTTGCCTCTGAGATGCCATAGTAAATTTATAAAATTACTGTAAAAAATTACGAATGGGTCATTTTGACCACTTTGGTAGTTCTAGTGTTAATAGGCTCCCGGTCGCTGAGCGTTGATTGCAAAAAGCCGATTAATAGGCTCCCGGTTGGTAAAGTGTTAATATGATATATTTTGTAGGTCTAAAATACGTTAAAATAAAAAAGAAAAATTTTTAAGCGATACCAAAGTGTAATGTAACTGTAGAGAACGGTAAGAGTCGAGTTATATTAATTAATTATTGCATTTAAGCAATCGAAAACATTTAGATTTCACGCAAGCGTGTATTTAGACGTATCTAATCTTAATTTATTATCGCAAATGTTTCGAAAACTATGTCGAGTGGAAGAAAATGATTTTAGGAGATTATAGGAAACCAATATGGACGTCGTAAAATATTCCGCCTGGAATATTACTGAATGGAGGTGTTAAAGTCAGGTGAAAGTTACATACGTATATCTAAATAGTATTATATAATTTAGAATGCACTATGCAGTTCGTTATTTTCTATAAAAAACAAAGTATTAACACTTTAAGCGCCGGCTATGTTGTTGGGAACTTAGAGCGGCGCCACGTTTACGAGTTTTATGGAAACACGCGTGTTTGCAAATAAAATAAGATAACTCGTGTAGAACACGAAACTTCTGTTCGAAAATTTTACACATTTTTCTGTTATAATTCTAATAATGTTTTTTTTACACGTGAAATCATTTCGAAAAAATTTACTTCCACTGTTCTAAAGATATTTAATATTTTAATAATTTAAAATATCTAGTTTAGATATTTTATCTATTTTAGATCTATCTTATACATTTCTATTATGAATATCTATTTTAGATCTATCTTATATACTTCTATTATGAATATCTATTTTAGATATTTTAAGAGATGGATATTTTTTAATAATTAAAATTTTGTATATCTTTCTAATATTTTAAAACACAAAAATATCCGCGATATAATTTTCTGTCAAATGACAACTATTAGAACTATTGTAATATTATTTAAAAATATAAACATTTAGTATCAAAACACAAATAATAAAATTCGTCGGATTGCTAATCAAAATTTACTATTTCCATTCCAGAACTTTTTACGCAAAGGTTTTTCCTCTTTCTATTATTAGTTTTATTCTTTCTATTATTATTTTCTATTATACTTTTCACTTTCTATTATTAACGTCCAAATTAAATGGCCGTTAATTATCAAATTGTGACAAAAAGTCAACTTTCTAAATTTCCACAATTTCTCTACTACCAAAAGAAATTTATCCGATTCTCCTAGATCCATCCTAAACCCAGACCTCGCGATGGAATATTCTATAATAAAGGTAACGACAATCGATAATTCCCATTCAAGGAAGGTCCTCTATGAAAAGCGATAAGCAGCGCACCGCAAAAAGGAACAACCGTAAACTGACATATTAGGGGAGAGCGTAAATATCGTCGATCCATAAATCATTCTCTCCCGGTCAAAAATGCACGCCAGCCCGATGTTTTAGTCGGATGATGTGCACGGTTTCCTCGGATATACCTAACCACGATCACCGGGTGCTCGTGTTGAATATATTGAACGCATAAATACGCCGTTATACGACGCGCATGTATATATAAGTAAACGGCCAAAGGGCCAGCGAAGTGAAATTCAAATAAGAAGTAATAAAGGCAAGGCGGAATTTCGAAATAGCACTCAAGAGAGGCGGAAAGTTAGACAAAAGGTGGTGGGCGGGCATGGAAGTGGTAGAGAGGCGAGACCGGGTGAAAGTAAAGAAGAAACCGGGTAAAAAGAGCGACAGGGTTAACGAAAAATACACCGGAGGAAGGAACGAGGAAAAAGAGAAAACGGAGACCCGGTAACACCGGCCAAGTCGACCGATTTAACTCAACCAGTAGCCGGAATTTAACACGTTGCCGCAAAATGACGGCTATGGCTGTCCGATCTTTGACGATATGTAGGCAAACTATAGCCGTCGTGCATGTTTTAACACATTGCACGCGAGAAACGTACTTTTACGTTTTTTGCGATCTGTCACTGCAGCGCGGGTCACGTAAAAGTACGTATTTAACACGTTGAACGCCACGCCGAAATCACATGTTTTGATTGGGACGCCACATCTGTAGATAGAAGATTCGATATAGATTAATCTCTAATCTTTGATCTTCTAATAAAAATTTTTCATCGTTCAATAGTGCACACTTTATTTCGAAGTATTCACTAATAGAGAAATCTAAATTCTAAATCTTCATTTAATTTTTGCAATTATAAACATTTGAAGCACTATGGTCACCGATGACCACCGTGGCGCTAGAAGAGAAACAATTTCCGGTCACATATGACCACCGTGCGATAAAAAAAAGAACAGCGTTAGTACAAAGTGTTCTAACGCGTACACTTGTTAATTATTGAGTAATACATGGAAAAAAAGGTATAGCATGCCAGACAGCATATTAGTTGTTCTTTTGTGCGCTTTCTCATGCAGTCATAAATAAGTGAAAAAAAAAATGTGTTTCTGAGCACGATCGTCAAATTAGAAGTGTGCTGTAAAAAGTGTTAACGTGACCAAAGTATTACGACCAAAGCTTGCGTACTAATCTGCGTAAGCGGATACAGGTAACCCTTCTATAATGCGGTAGATAGGTTTCTAGAGGACGTCGTGTTGTATGGAACCGTGTTATATGAGTTATTAACCGTCTATGGGACCGTGTGACTTAAAAGTTACAAATTGATGTATCTATATTTTAAAAAATTAATTTCGTTTAATTATCACTGTACTATTAAATTTGATTACTGTATTACTGTAGCGACACGACGATCCATCTACGGTAATTATTAGTTAAAATATTTTCAAATCAAACTGAAAAACTGTAATCAATCGTAATTTTTTCTTCGATAAGCAGACAAAATTCGGGCTACAGAGGGTTAAAAACATTTTTTTTAATTCCATATAAGCAAGTTAATTTTTATTAAAAAAGATAAATGTATGTACAACACAAAACGGGGGAAAAAAAAAACAAGAAATATTATTTTCATTCAACGTGACCTTAATTTAATAAATTTCTTCCTCATCGCTACTCAGTACAATCAAACGAGAATATCGCCTTCACTTTCTGAACCTTCTTCTTCGTTCAGATTTCTTGCACCTTCTATCCTCTTTAAAAAATCTGTAACTTTGATGTGTTTGCTGATTCTTACAAGATTCCATTATTTTAAGATAATTTAGTTTCTAAATATGTTAAACAAAAATCGTGTTATCGAGAGCTGTAGAAGTACAGTGTTGTACAAAGATTTTCGCTATTTTCTTATCGTGTTAGAGCGAAATAATGTTACAGGATGCCGTGCTGTAGGAGGGCCACCTGTACTCCATATCCAATACAGAGGAAGTGACATAAATATGATCTGAGAAACGTTATACACGTGTATCCTACACACAACCGACCAGTTCCAACGCAGCTTCCTTTGCAAACACGGTGTACGTATCTCCGACACGGTGCCTTCCTTTCGATAACGTGGTCGAGTGTGTCGGTGAATGTTTTTAGAACACCTGCTGCACCGAGATAAGACGGGGCGTATTTAAAAGGTAAGAGAAAGAGATAGGTACCGAGCAAGAGCCGAGTGGCGAGCGGCTGACTAAACGGAATCCGAGAAACCGAAAGGGGGAACAAAGCAAGAGGTATGTATGATAACGGGAAGAGAACAAGGGATTACAAAGGTATGCAGGCAACAGAAATATCTAATAAAAATACCTAAAGAGATAGAAGCATCCAACGGAATTACCTCGTAAAGCTAAACCGTGCAATAAGGCTGGCTGTGGAGTTAGACTTCTTGAAAAAAAGGAAGAATCTTTAATAAAGCTGTCCAACAGGTTTATGTAAAGAGATGGAGCTACCTCTAGAAACAGGATCTAACTATAAGTCCAATTACGAAAACAGTATAATCATTGGGAGTAGCTAAAAAGAAGAAAAAAAAAGTAAAAAGAAAAAAGAAATTCTATTCTATAGCGAGTTATATCCTATAACTATAATATTGTCGCTATTCGAATCGCTGCATTAACACTGGTCAAAAAGAATACTTAGCAATTTTTGATATAAATTCTACAAATTAACAACGATGCACTTTTATTAATTTTTTCTGATTTTCTATAAAGAATATAAACAAAGATTTCTCTCTTTCAGACAACATATTTTTATCAGATACCTATCATTTTTAATCCTTCGATATAAATAAATATACACTGATCTTCCGTAATTCTAGTGTTAATCCAAATACCAAATGACTTCTCGAGTTAAGTTTGCAAACAGGGTTAAAAATGGAAATTTATCGATAAGTTGGTACTGACAATGAGAAGCGACGACACGCTATGCACGCAATAATTTAAGCTACTGTTACGTATCCAAAAACCACGGATAAAGCATAAATAACTACAAACATATAAATAAGCCAACAGTGCACAGGACTTCTGCACAGCCCTGCACAGTACTGCACATCTTGTATCAGCAATCCCAGTTTCAATCCACGATATATTAATCTCTTAATATTAATTTCTCCATAACCATTGGAAGTAGCTAAAAAGAAAATAAAAAGTAAAAAAAAAAAAAAGAAATTATATCTTATAGCGAGTTATATCCCATAATTATTATATCCTATAACTATAATATTGTCGCTATTCGAATCGCTACATTAACACTAGAACCACCTAGATGGTCAAAAAGAATACTCTGCAATTTCTGATATAAATTAACAACGATGCACTCTTAAAAATTCTTAGTAATTTTCCATAAAGAATATAAACAATGATTTCTCCCTTTCGGACAACATATTTTTATCACATACCTATCATTTTTAATTCTTCGATATAAATAAATATACTTTGATCTTCTCTAATTCTAGTGTTAATCCAAATACCAAATGATTTCTCGAGTTAAGTTTGCAAACAGTGTTAAAAATGGAAATTTGTCGATAAGCTGGTACTGACAATGAGAAGCGACGACACGCTATGCACGCAATAATTATAACATAAATAATTATAATAATAAAAACAAATAAACAAGCCAACACTGCACAGACTTGTGCACAGCACTGCCAGATACTGTATCTCGTATCAGCAATCCCACCTTCGATCCACGATATATTAATCTCTTAATATTAATGTCCCCATAACCATTGGGAGTAGCTAAGAAGAAAAATAAAGAAAAAGGAAAAAAAGAAAAGGAAATAGTAGTAAGTGTAGATAAAAAAAAAAAGGTGCCAAGGGAGAAAAGATTTAAGAAGAGTAGCAACGATAAGATTCGAAAAGAAATTGAGGAAAGAGGGGGACGAAGAGATGGTAGAAAGCCGGAGCCTAGTAATTCGGACCGAAGCGACCATCTACTTTGAATCCAGGCTACTACCGAAACCGGGCTACTATCTACAGGGAACCATTCTTGTGCTTCTTCGTCCTTTCATCACGATATGCCACCGGCACATCTCCTTCCTCGTCGACGTCGCCGTCTTTCCAAGTACCTCGAGCTCCCATGAGAAGCCCCGGAAATTGGAATCTTAAATCGATCTAAATCTTCTTTATCGCCGAAGGAGTCAGCGGCCGATCACAAACGAATTTTCTACGGTTCTAGGATTGGCTATATCGTCGCCTGCTACCCGACGTGTAAATTTAACGCCGATTGCATTCCTCGATCTTTTATTAGAAGGACTACCGACAGGGTGTGCACCAATTTAGTGTTGCGTTTGTCACGCTGCAAGAATTTGAGAATAGAAACGCAGACGGTTCTTATAATTCAATTTCCTTGCCGATCGATTATTGTTCGTCGCGTCCATTTGCGTTGATTGTTCGCTCTGCTGCGCAACGGAAAAAAAAAAGAGTGATTGAATTTATACAAGCGTTCCAGAACCGTCTCTCTCTCTCTCTCTCGACAATGTAAATTTTCGATCCACGAAATAGGTTAAATCGTTTGAACGCTGTGGCAATTTTAGGTGTTAATTTGATCGATGTTAAACTGCGTCCTGTTTTTGGAACTTGAGGTTTGACGACGGAACCAGCTTTGGAACGTTCTCACGTTCGCGTCCGACAATTTGTAGGAATTATACTGGATGATTATAATAATTTGATATTTTATAGTGTAACGTGAGATTTAGTTGTATGTTTTTTCGCGGTTACTTTGAAATCGCGTGATTTTTTATTTGGTAGTAGATCGATGCGTTTATCCATTTCATAAGAAAGAAAAATATTTGTAGGTGTGTATTTAGAAAAAAAGGATTTTATCTAGAGGTTATATCAACACTAGATTTACGGAACCCGTCAATTTGATGGAACTCAGATTTCGGTGGTTAAGTTTAACAATCATGCATGCATAAAATCTAAACTCGAAATGAAATTTATATATGAAAAATATACTAAATAAATCTCTGCTGATAGAAATCCATTTATTTAAAATAAATTTAACTAATGATACTATAAAATATTTGTATTTCAATGTACCCATCAAAATGATGCTCGTAAACCTGGTGTTAAGTTTTATATTTTAACCCTTAGCGCTCCTTTGGCTCCGCCACGGAGACATTCTGTTTTCAACACGCTTTCGCTTAATTTCCAAAGATATCGCACCGTGATGATTTAGAAAATTAAAAATTTATGTTTCGTTTGCGAGAGGAAGGATATTTGTAAAATGAATAAAAACAAGTATTTTCAGGGGCAATAGTAATTTTTTCCGTTCAAAATAGAACTTCCTTTCTTCGGTGATAAAGAATCGCGTGGAGCGCGAAGGGTTAAAGCTTTGTTATGTATTTTGTACGTTACGTTGCGTCAATAATATATTTTGAATCTTTTTTTGGAATGCAAAGGGATATTTAAAAGCTGTGGAATTTTGTTATTAAAAGCTGTTTGAATTTTTAGCAAAAAACAATAGTACAGATGTAGTGTTACATATCGCGATATTTTGTTCGAAACGATAGACGCAGAACAATTTTATAAAGAGATCACGGAGAAATAGAACTTGGAAGAAATAGTATAAAGAGTGTAAGAAATTTCTGTAACTGATTAATGCTAACTAGGAAATACAAATAAAGGTTAATCGTGCTAAAAATTTAGAATATAAAAGAATATTAATCATGCTGAGAGTTTAGAATTTAATGCATTAATCATAATGAGAATTAAAAATTTAGAGAATTTAGAATACAAACAAATATCAATCAGGATGAGGATTTACGGTTCAGAGAATTCAGAATATAGACGAGTATTAATCATAATGAGAATATAAAATTTAAACAAATATCAATCATGAGGAACATCTATAATTTAGTGAATTTAGACCATGATTAAAATTTAGAATATAATCAAATATTAATTGTAATAAATATTTGTAATTCAGAGATATTCCGAATATAGACAAATATTAATCATAATGAGAATTTAAAATTTAAACAAATATCAATCATGAGGAACATCTATAATTTAGATAATTTAGACCATGATTAAAATTTAGAATATAAACAAATATTAATCATAATGACTATATCAAATTTAAACAAATACCAATCACGAGGAAGATCTATAATTTAGAGAATTTATACCACGATGAAAATTTAAAATACAATCAAACATTAATTATAATAAATATCTATAATTCAGAGATATTCCTAATATAAACAAATATTAATCATAACGAGTATATAAAATCTAAACAAACATCAATCATGGCGAAGATCTATGATTTAGAGCATTTTCGACCACGATGAAAATTTAGAATATAAACAAATATTAATTACGATGAGAATTTACTAGAATCTCTAAAGACTCGAAATTGCTTTTGACTTTACACTGCCTACAAGGCAGAACCGCGACCCAACGTAGAAGCTCAAGATCTACTTCGAGATTTGCGGCGTCTTCGTCACAAATTAATATCAATACTTCATCCTGCACTTCCCATTTCCCTAAATTACTCGCAACACGCATCTATTTGCCTCGTTGCGGTCCTCCTAACCTCAGTGCCTGCCACATTCTCGTCCCGCGTACACATTCTCCATTCCTTTAGCAAGTAAAATCATCACGAAACAATCTGCACCACCGGTACATTGCATCACAATACGGAACTGGATTACGAGATTCGGCTTCTCAGCTCTGAGATCCTCGCCTTACTCGAAATTACACCGGTGCGTTGGATTGGGCTGGAAAACTAATCGAACTTTTCGCATTCGACTTCCACAGACAGTTCGTCAACTCGTCAGTGTGGTCATTTTATTTGCAACTCTGTTTTCACCGTTGACGCGTCCATCGTCCAACATACGAGTTACTTCTTTATCAAATTTTGTATTATAGTGCATCAATATTATAGTGCATCAATATAGGAGGACCGCGCGCGCTATTAAAAACAAGCGAAGCCCGACTTCCGTTGGAAAGTCGGGCCACGAGGCAGAGTCGCTTAGAAACCGTCGAACGTGCATGACCTATTAGCCCTTAAGATTATTTTGCCGTTTTAGTATTTCTTTCTTTCCAAATATATCTATCTCTTGTTTTGTTTAATTTAGTCTATACCTATTTATTTAGTAATCCTGACACCCTTAGTCCACTACAGTATCAAAGAACGGTAACTAATTATCAACTGATAGATCGCATATACCATGCTGCACCGAAAGTCTTAACCCTTCGCAGTCCGTGCGATTCTTTATCACTGGAGAAAAGAAGTTCTATTTCGAACGGAAAATATTACTATCGCTTGCGAAAGTACTTGTTATTATTCATTTTATAAATATCCCTTTTTCTCTCGTAAACGAAACATAAATTTTTAATTTTGTAAATCATCATGGTGCGATATCTTTGGAAATTGAGCGTAATAGTTTGAAAACAGAATGTGAAAGTACTTGTTTTTATTCATTTTACACATATCCTTTTTTCTCTCGTAAACGAAACATGAATTTTTAATTTTGTAAATCATCATGGTGCGATAGCTTTGAAAATTGAGCATAATCGTGTTGAAAACAGAATGTTTCCGTAGCGGAGCCAAAGGAGTGCTAAGGGTTAAATGATCTACCGAAAACAATGTTTTATTAGTTTTAAAATAATTTAAGAATAGCTGTTATTATTTCAATTCTTTTTCAAGTTTATTTAACATAACCGCCACGCCGGTCTCTGCGAACCGACGCAGAAATTTTCGTTTAGGCCTTGTTGATTTCCGAAAACTGACAGTGTCAATTTAAAAAAGTGATACCTTATAATTCATCAACGAGTTCTATTAAATCGCATTAAATAAAGTTACCGTCTTCCGTTGCAGGCCTTTACAATTTGCTTAAATTCTTAACTATCTTGCGACAAAATGTTTTTCAATTATTATCACAGCACACAGTCTAAAGGAAAGTCGACGAGAATCGGCGTGGCGTTTAACGTGTTAAAATAATACTTGGTGTAACCAATTTAAAAAAAGAACAGTGAAATAATTTAAAAAGAAATTCTCGCGAAATTTGAAAGATAGTGATCGAGTAATTGGTCCAAGAAATATCAAAAACATATTTTTGCAACACTTGTCCTGAGAAACCGAAAATACATTTTGGCGAACGCTTTCTAAAATATCCCATGAAGAAAAATTACAAAGCTTAAGATGCAATATTAGGTCGTGTATAATGCAAAAATACAAGAAAATAGTAAAAATAAAATAGTTATGTTCTATAAAGCTGTCTAACAGGTTTATATAAAGAAATGGAGCTACCTCTAAATTTACACTTCTACAATTATGAAAACAGTATAACCATTGGAAGTAGCTAAAAAGAAGAAAAAAAAGTAAAAAAAAAAAAGAAATTATATCCTATAACTATAATATTGTCGCTATTCGAATCGCTGCATTAACACTAGAACCACCAAGATGGTCAAAAAGAATACTCTGCAATTTCTGATATAAATTCTACAAATTAACAACGATGCACTTTTATCAATTTTTAGTGATTTTCCATAAAGAATATAGACAAAGATTTCTCTCTTTCGGACAACATATTTTTATCAGATACCTATCATTTTTAATTCTTCGATATAAATAAATATACTCTGATCTTCTCTAATTCTAGTGTTAATCCAAATACCAAATGACTTCTCGAGTTAAGTTTGCAAACAGGGTTAAAAATGGAAATTTATCGATAAGTTGGTACTGACAATGCGAAGCTACAACACGCTATGCACGCAATAATTTAAGCCACTGTTACACATCCAAAAACCACGGATAAAGAATAAATAACCAGAAACAAATAAATAAGCCAACAGTGCACAGACTTGTGCACAGCACTGCACAATACTGTATCTTGTATCAGCAATCCCACCTTCAATCCACGATATATTCTCTGCTTACAATACCCGTTTGTCTCTTTATATCAAGTCAACACACGTTCGCGTATAAACGTAATCATACACCCACTCTCTGAAGACGGAACCCTCAACACTATACGGTACAACAGCGTGGAACACAGAGGTCGGGGGGGTAAATCAATCCAGGTGAATGTATCCGCGTGTCTCGTGTCACGCTCGAAATTTCGAGTGTCGTTATCGACACGTCGCGCACCGTGGAACGCCGATAATGTAATAGATTTGCCGATGGAAGGCTGAGCTTCGAGCGTATCGCAAGTGTGTCGGGCACCGTACAATACGATCGATTATTCGTTCTTAAGAATAGCGCTTCGTCTTCAGAATTGCTTGCAATTCACGGGACGGTATCTCACGAGTTTGCAATCCTACAGTCTCACTAATCGATTGATCCGCGTGTCGCCCTTCATCGTCTGAATAGTACATTTCTGTTCTTTATCTCGGTTTCTGAATCAGTTCGTCTATTTATATTAACACTAGAACTACCGACGATTAAGGTATACTTATTTCTACCGAAGAAATCAAATTGGGTGGTATATAAAATAATATGCAATGGAACTGAGTCGAAGATTTGCTTATATTTTTAACAGAAAATCACGGAAAATCTTTCCTAAGGTACCTTAATTAATTTATTAAATTTCTGTGAATAATTACGAACGGGTCATTTTGACCACTTTGGTAGTTCTAGTGTTAACCCTCTGTAGTCTGAATTTTGTCTGTTTATTAGAGAAAAAACTACGATTGATTACAGTTTTTCACTTTTATTTGAAAATTTTTTAACTAATAATTGGTATGGAAGGATCGTAGTATCGCTACGGTAATACAGTAATCGAATTTAATAGGACAGTGATAACTAGATGAAATTAATTTTTTAAAATATATTTTATGTTTGTAACTTTTAAGCGTTAAAACTAAATTTGATAGGAATCAATATTTGTGATTGTTAAAATAATAATTATTTTTACGGCAAAAATTTTGATTAGACCGCTTATTTGAGTGTACATTTTCTCGTGCCTTTGATCGATCCGTATGGAGTCTTTTATTTGAACAGCATAATTTGCAAGCCCTTCCAATGCTTTGTCCAGAAGCATTTTTTCGGATGGCAATATTATGCCGACTACGTTGACCCGAAGATTTATTTACATCATCAGTCAGTCCTAATAATTTCATAGCTAACGGTTCTCTAAATAGTCTGATGTTTATATATTTTTTTTTTTGTTGCAATCTTGTAAACGAGCGAAGCGTTCACAACTGTAATTCCATTTTTCTTTTCGACATTGCAAAAAATTGGGGCAAAAATCTTAACTTTTTAAATCTTTCAAAAAAAAAGTTTTCAAATCTTACACGGTTTTTTAGATACTTTGTTCTCGAAGAAAGATTTTCAACTAAACGCGTGTCCCGAAAACGATTCGTTGTAAGCGTGCTTATTGTTACGCTACGATTAGTTACGCATGGTCTGACAGAGATTTTCTTATAAAATTGCGTGCTAGTCAACGTGTTAATGATCTATTGTATTACTATAGTCTTCAACCCATCGCCTTACGATTTTTTCAGCATCCATAGATGTTACCAACAGCTATTTCCCGCTTTTGTAGGCATTTTGGGACGCAGTTTATGGCTTGGTCTGTGCTTACCGACGAGGAACAGAGATCAGACCCAAGAGTCTATCTATTAGGGGTGAGTCTTCTGGTCTTTCGAGCGAAACAGTTCGCATTTGGCTTTGGTAACGAATAAAATGTTTGTTATATGTTCTAATTTTAGTTAATCACCCTTGGGCCATCTCCTACGCTTTAACCCAGTGTTTCCCAACCTTTCCTGTGCCGTAACATTCCTTCTAAAGTAATTTCTTAACAGCGCAACTCGAAGACGTTGGAATCGAATGAAAGATTTTCATAATTCAGTTTCGAAGAAGCACTGATTCGCAATATAGGAGCAATAAGCTGTGATCAATTGTTGATTAAAGGGATTAGAGCGCGAGTATAAGCGTTTGCTGTTCTAAAAGCGTTCGCTTTAATTAGACTGTTAAAGAGATTCATGCTGCCGACAGTTATCGTCGCTTCAGACATCAACGAGACGGCAGCACTCTCTGTTCCTCGAAGATCACAGTAGACGATTCACTCCATTACTTTAAAATAAAAAGAAAAAAAAAAAAAGAAGAAGAGGTTCCTTCGTTCAACGCGTAGCTTTCATTAATCCTAGAAACGCTCGATTTTTAACGCTAGAACTACCGGCGATTAAAGCAGAGTTGTACCAAAGATATCAAAACGATAAGTATTTCGAAAAATACCTATAATATAGAGCTTTTATTTAACCCTTTCGCTACTACGGACGACTACAGTCGCCCTCCATAAGATGCCACCGAGGTACTACGGGCGACTATAGTCGCCCTCCATAAGATATAAAATAATACAATAACGTAATACAATATAATTGTACGCATTTATTTGTTTCGGAATAATGCAAAATAAAATACTATCAATGTCTAGAGTGAGATACTTATGGAGAGCGGCTAGTTGCCCGTGGTATCACAGTAGTATAGCGACTATAGTCGCCCTCCATAAGATGCCACCGAGGTACTACGGGCGACTATAGTCGCTCTCCATAAGATGCTACTGTGATACTACGGGCAACTAGCCGCTCTCCATAAGTATCTCACTCTAGACATGCATTGATAGTATTTTATTTTGTATTATTCCGAAACAAATGAATGCTTACAATTATATTGTATTACGTTATTGTATTATTTTATTATATTGCATAATGTAATTTGTTCTCATATGTAAATCTTCTTGCACCTAATTTAAGCTTTGATCCAATATGGCATTACCTAGTCTAATGGTCACTTTCATCTTGCACTGGGACTGTATCCCAGTCATCCATCTGCTTTACACATGTCTAAAGTGGAAATTACTTCATTGGTTTCGTATTAAATCAACGTTTTCCTGACGGTCAAATTACGTGGTTGCTAATAACCCATTCGGGTTGATGCAACTTGAAATTTAAATTAAAAAAAAAAAATTTGTTCTCATACTGTAAATAAAAGTGCGCATGTTAAGACGTTATGAATACCCTGTTTGGAGAAAAAAATTTTCCTTCGAAAACATTCAAAGCAGCTCGGGTTCTCCGCCGCGGTCCTCCCGCTGACGATCGGTGTCGCGCAGCGCCTCGTTCAGCGGGAGTATCGCGGCGGAGAACCCACCCGTAGCGAAAGGGTTAAATATATAGTTTATAAACGTTTAATGATTAGGAATAAAGTTTAGGTGAGCGACTATGACGCGCAATAAACATACAATCAATGTTCAACTCTGTTCAACACTCTACACGCTCTCTCAACGCTCTCTTCAACTCTAATCTCCGCTCTCCTCAACTCTCCGTTCAACACTGTTCTAGCCTCTGTCCAACTCCACTCTACGTTCTGTCCAACTCTGCCTACGCCTCGACCCATCGTCCGTCCGTTGGGTCCGGTCCCCGTCCGTTACGCCTTTATTGCCCTCCGTAAACCACAAGTCCTTAACACGTTAAGCGCCGCGCCGGTCCGTGCGGACCGACGCTGAAATTGTCGTTTAGGCGGCGTTGTTTTCCGAAAACTGACAGTATCAATCTCAAAAAGTAATACCTTATAATTCATCAACGAGTTCTATTAAATCGCATTAAACAAAGATACGACTTTCCTTTCCAGTCCTCTACAATTTTCATCTTAAATTCCTAATTATTTTGCGACCAAATGTTTTTCAATTATTATCACAGCACACAGTCTAAAGGACAGTCGACCAAAATCGGCGTGGCGTTTAACGTGTTAAAACTACGACACTACAATAATAAGCGTATTTGTGCACAGTTTTTTACAAAAATAAATTACGGAAAGTCCCCAAAAATTCATTACTGTAAATTTCTAAAATTTCTATAACAAATTATGAACCGGTCATTTTGACTCGTTCGGTAGTTCCGTTTAGTGTTAATGGATTTAGTTCGACAACATCCAACGAACACAGTTTCACCTTTCCATCTAGCCTTGTCGCTCGCCTCGGAATAGATCACGGTTTCTCCTATCGTTTCGCCCATTTCGAGCCGGCTTTTTTTCCAACGTAAATGAACTCTCGCCGAACCTCGAGACGAGATTTCCATACAGTTTGACGCAAATATCGGCAGAAATCGTTCGGTTACAGAGTTGCTGCTTTTCCCACCCGGCCAGCCGTTTCACGGGGGTAAATGAAACGCAAATCAACTCGGGCGCAGGAAAGTTAAACTAAAAGCGGCGCCATCGGAGGATGAATCGAAATACGTGGACAGGATCGAGGAAATCGGCGCCTGCCACGGGGAATGTATAATGAATATTTCGATGGGCGATCGAACAGAGCCGAAACGCAACGGTGTGGCGCTGTCTAATATCGGGGCTAAGTATTATATCAATCAGCAGGATGTTTGAGCAACTACGCGACGGAATCAGGACAATCAGGCATGACGCAAGGTGTCGAAGTAGATGCCAGTCGAGTCTAACATCGCGTGTCGCGTTGTAAGCGTCGAGGATCACGATCGACGCGTCAAGCATCTTGAAAGCTGACAATGTTACGAGAGAGCTACACGTTATAAGGCAAACAATACACTGTCGAGTTTCAACAGCGCTGGATAGTGTGTGTCTCATAATTTTCCAACGTTCCGCGCTTTGTTTTATTTATTCGTCTGGGTGTTGAACAGTTGGACGTGCACTATTGTCCGTGAGTATTTGACAACCTTCGGTTTGCGTAAAATGTACAAAATATGTTTGAAATAAAGCATCTCCGTATAATTCTTAGCGCAGTATTTCTCTCTTATATTAGGTTGTCCCGAAAATTCTTTCCGTTACCTTCGCGCAGTGGTTTCGTCTAGCAAGGTTTAACCCTTTGCAGACGAGCGCCGCATATATGCGTTTTACGCAAATCATCAAATTGGCCGAAGAACTCATATATGCGTTTGGCGAAAACAGTTGATAGAGCCGAGAAACGCATATATGTGTCCCACCTAAATGCATGTCGATGGCCGAGGAACTCAAATATACGTTCCGCGAAAACAACTGATAGAGCCGAGAAACGAGTATATGTGTTTCTCACTAATATGATCGATGAAGCTAACGTTTCATTGTCAGAAGAATTCTTGTATCATTTATTTATCCTGTGGAAAATCTGTGTATATACATAAAATATGTCCAGAATTTGAGTTGGAGTGCTATGAACGAAAACCGCGGTTAAGCGGAAATATGCGCTGGCAATTTTAAATGACTATCGCGGCAGGAGCTCGGCACCACGGTACGGTTCACTTCGAACCGTCCCGTCCGCAAAGGGTTAAACAAACATTCAGCGATATTTGTTAACCACTTGCGCTATAAAGACGTGCCACGCACGTCGAGATGCTTTTGTTCCAAAACCGCCAGCGACGTGTATCCCACGTCGATAGGCATTTGTCGCAGAAACAAAAACGACGTGTCCGCCACGTCGGCTAAAAGAGTTGGATCGTTCATTACTCGAGCTACAGTTCCAGAGTGCACGACATCGCGTACCATACAGAAGTAGATTATTAATTAATAAAATATTATTGTCGTTGTGAATATTCATTCATATCCGTGTAAAATTCTTTATGCAAGACCTTACCAACGCGCTAAGGCACTGCTTAAAGGTTTGCACTCGTAGACGCGGTGCGGCGTCGATGTAACTCCTTACCGCGTGTTATATTGCAGAGCGCGGCACGGCAACCAAAAGTTAAATCGTAGCGCAAGTGGTTAAACGAGCGATGGAGGAAAAAATAGAGCAATATGAATCCTGTATAAAATAATAATATACTGTAACACATAAAATATCATGCATCCATTGCTCACTAACAAAACGAAAGAAACTTTCGGGACAACCTAATACTTGTATACAGATTATGTTTCTATGTCAGTCATATAAATTCATATTCATTCTACTCGGGGGTATTTAACACTAGAATTATTAAAGTGGTCAAAATGACCCGTTCGTAATTATTCACAGAAATTTTATAAATTAATTAACCTTAAGGGAGATTTTCTGTTAAAAATGTAAGTAAAGCTTTGTCAGAGTTTCATTACATATTATTTTATATACCTTCCAATTTTATTTCTTTGGTAGAAGTAAGTATACTTTAATCGTTGGTAATTCTAGTGTTAAGGGGCTATTACACTGTGACGGCTCCAAAAATAAGCTATTTTTAATAATTTTGTTTTCGAAAACTATTGCATGTATCGATGTAAATTTTTTTTTCACTGTGTGGTTGAATCGGGCGATAGCGACACTCATACAGATTAAGATTCTTTTTAAATTTTTTGTTTCAGATCATCTGGAGAACTTAAATATACTTGTTTTTTCATGGCTTTGCATAATATATGCAATAAAAAAAATTGTTTTCTATTTTCTCAAAGTGTACCATTCAGTGAAAAAAAAAGTTTGTGTCGATACATGAAATACTTTTCGAAAAAAAATTATTAAATATAGTTTATTTTTGGAGCCGTCACACTGTAATAACCCCTTAAATTATAACCTTGATATAAATTTTTTGATCCGATTCTACCAAGTAGTCAAATACTTATGGACGGTAGTGTAGGTATACCAAAAATGCGAAGCAAAATACTAATTTTTATTGCGTAGAAAAATTCTAAAGAGGGTAATAATTTACTAAAACAAAATATATTTTGTAACAAGCAATTTTTATTGCGTAGCAAAATTAAAAAAGAGGATAATAATTTACTTAAATAAAATATATTTTGTAACAAGCAATTTTCATTGCGTAGCAAAACTATAAAAAGGGTAATAATTTACTTAAGTAAAATATATTTTGTAACAACTAATTGTTAGAATAACGCGCGGCTTGCTCACCCGTAAATTTAATGGGTGTTCATAAAAATAGGTACATAAAAAATGTACGTAAATCAAGAGATATATACACTGCGATATTTTTAGGTCGTTAAAACGCTCATTATACTCATTTACGAATTTTTAATATTACAAGTTTCGGGTAATAAGGTAAGTCCGGGATAGTTGGACCACTTTTTGGAAACAAGCCATCGCACTGTTTATTACATTTCTCTTGTTTTTTGCGCAATGTGATTATCTACGAAGCAAGCATAAACGTAACTAAATATGAAAAAGAAAATTTGACGTTGTTAACGAACATCGAATCTACTAACACGGTATATCGAACAATTTAGAGATCGTACAGCTTTTCATACGTATTGATGGATCTTCGAGAGCGTATATATACACACTTTTCGTAGTCGAAGGGTTGAACGTTGGATAATGTCCGCGCGTATTCCAAAATCATATAAAACAAGATTAACCGCTGATAAAAAATATCAATTTATCGTGTTCTGCGACATTTCCGTGTTAAATGGTGCGAAT
>SMSQ01018785.1:0-21424 GCA_019453375.1 Ctenoplectra terminalis | reverse complement strand
TGATACGTAATTACGTTCAGCAATTATACATATATACAAACTACCAAGTTAATATTTTACATAATGATATTATGTAAAATATTATTAATAGATAGTATTAGATAAAATAATGTATAACTTTTATTACATAAAATAAATAAGACAATTAAATATCTTACTCCTGACTACCAAAAGCAATTCCCTGCATCAATTAAAAGTAATTATTTGCCCAATTTTTGAAAACTAACATTAACGGCAAATATTTCAACTAAACACAACACAATCCAACTTTAATCTTTAATAGTTCTAAAAATTGTACTTATTAGAGTTTGTTTTTAAATTATAGCTGTAAGTCAATACGTGAAACAAAAATCAATTAAATACCTGTAAACATTAAGTTTATCAAGAGGAGGTGGTGTGTCGCATTGATGGTAAGTTTCCAGCATTGCCGTTGGCATGGTGTCCCTGGAAACAACTTGCTGATCGAACACCACCGAACTCTTGAACGCTTTTCTCATATGGATGTCTTGCAGTGAAACTGAAACAAGAAAATACAATGTTAAATTATAGAAACACGTTATTCGATTTTAACAATTATGAAAAAGAAATTAACTCTTTTGATATTAAGAGAGCTGCAAATATTATATCTACATAAATCTTTAGTTTACAAGTTATTCATTTTTATTCAATACTTCGTATTGAATAACGAGTATTCAAAATAGTTTCATAATTTGAACACTCGGCAACTTGAAACAATAAAACTAATTATAACATATAGAGGGGGACGTATAAAGTGTTACAAGCTATTTTCCCCGAAACTATAGGAAGGTAGAGACAAAATTTTTGTTTAATTGTTTAGACACTATCTGCCATGCCTTTTTATTCCTTGTAGTGGGATAAAACTCACTTTATAGTTATTGTTATTAAATACCCAGGTGGTGAGAGACGGTGGCTATACCTGCTTTTTTAAATACAGTGTTACATTTCTTACACTTTTTCAGTAGCCCTTTTTAAATCCAACAATTTTTGTCTAAAATATTATTTCTTATTTTGTATAATAAAAGAGATATAATAAAAATGGTTATACAAGATATTTAGAAATTCAGGCAAAAGATAATAGTAAACAATTAACACAATTATAAAAAAAACGTGATCTTTTAAGGGAGTTTTTTGTCATCCTAACGATTCAAAAATCAACATTTATCCGTTAACCTTGTAGAATACAACTTAAGAATTGCAATTGTACATATATCGAGCAACACTGTAACACGAAATAAATCGGAAAGGATCGAAACATTTTTCGTATAGCAACAAACAGAGACTCTGTTAGAATCAGTTTACGCTACTCATGGTAGTACAAGGGTACAAGTCATGCTGATACGTCCTCGAAGAAACTAAAAGCACCAAAAGCTTTGGAAGAAAGCATACGTTTGGAAGGAGTGTAGTTTTTTTTTTCTCTTTTTTAAATTTTGTCATGATTTTTTCGGTAATAAGTTTGTACGTGTGTTGCAAAGAGTGTAAAAAAAACATTTCATTCAGCGAAGCTAGTGTTTGAAGCCTGGGTTTTAAAGTCGTAATGAAGTGAAAATCTGGCCTTAAATAATGTTAATACATGCTCCGTTCTCGACAAAGGGTACAAGACTAATTGGTAAATCGTGTTGGCGATGTGACTTTTTGTGATTGGACTTCAAGGACTGAATTTGTTCTGCAGAATGATGAATATTCCAAGTGGATTATCCATTAACACCTGTTACGCTTGCTTACTATCAAGTCCCGTTTGGTGAATTTTGTAATTGATATCTGATAAAAAATTCGCAGCAATAAATATCCTTGCAAGCAGTAGAGTCAAGGCTGTTTTTCTGTACCTAAACCGAATGAGCTGATTAAAAAGCGAAGGTGCAATTTTTCATAAACCCGTTGCACTCTGTGATAGCATAGTTGCACCCAACATCTGCGCGTAAAGGCTAATCGCCTTGGTGCCTCAATGTCAAACAGTAGGCTTAGAAAGTTTATGACAATTTTTGTTACGCTTGTTTAGAAAATGCGTGTGACGTGTTCAAAGCTGTTTACGAGTTGTCAGTTGAACCAACCACTGTAAAAGAAAAAGAACTAGCTGCAACGGCCACCGCAAACCTTGTGCAATTGGTAGTATCGGGCAATGATACGTGAAAAACACGAGGGTTTACTTCGTTGTATGAAAAATGAAGCGATGGGTACGAGCGGCAAAAGAGCCGATAAATTAACGAAAAAAGTTATCGGCGACTCGACGATATATTACGGTTTGGTAATTCAAAGGAATGTTTATGACGTTTAAGAAATGGAAAAGACTGCTTGGGCAGCATTACATGTATGTCACAAAAGTTCGATCGATGAAGATCCACAACACGAGTATTGTCTACCAGGTTCTGAGAGTTGATAGAAGTGGCATCAAGATGAAACAAACGAAACGCTGAAAGATTTTAGACACGACGTATGATTTGGTTGTCGTAAGAGATAAAGCTTGGCTTGAGTATTCCGAGCACCTTGCATCGGTGACTTCCAAAGAAATCAGAATTGCAGCTAGGAAGAGAGCGATAAAAAATGCTTTGTACGAGAAAAAGAGATTGTCTTTATGGACTCTGGACAATAAATTGTTTGCGACAAAAGTTTGAAAAGCTTTAAACGTGTTTGTCTTGAAATTTCTCTAACACGTATTTAACATACGTATAATTTTTGTGTAAACTACGATTTATTCATATCTGATAGCTTTTTATATTTTTTTAGGCGATTGAAATGGTAAAATTTTAATAAAATTCTAATTACTCTTCTTTGATATTTCTATAATGTCCCTGGTTGGCATAAAAACTACACTTATTTATGTGATAGGATGGCAGAAAGTTAGAGACATGCGAAAGGGAACGCTCAAAATTAGCCTACCACTGAATAAACTGTGGCACGAATTTAAAAAAAATTTTTTTTGAAACTTCAATAAATATACTTTAATAAAGTATATACGTTTTATTAGCACACAATATTTTATTTATTCAAAAAAATGATAAAGGAATTCCTAAAATGTATATCTCAAGGAAACCTCAAAATGACTGGTTCATAATTTCTTATAGAAATTTTATAAATTTACAATGATGACTTTTTATAAAAAAAAATATGTACAAAGGATTGTTACCCTTACTATAGGTACTTTTTCAAATACCTATCATTTTGATTTCTTTGGTACAAATTATATCTACTTTAACACTAAACCTACCGAGGATTAAAGTAGAACTATTTGTACCCAAAGAAATAAAAATAATGGGTATTCTAAAAAAATACATAACGCAAGGAGAACAAATCTTTATCTATATTTTTTACAGAAAATCACGAAAAATTCCTGAAATCGAATCATTATAAGTTTATATAATTTCTATGAGAAATTACAAGCTGGTCATTTTGACCGGTTTTGGTAGTTTTAGCGTTAATCGCTGGTAGTTCTAGTGTTAAGGACCCTTCTTAAGAAAACAACGTCAATCATCCCGTTTTGGTATACTAAGAGTTAAAAAGTTAATAAATATAGGATTTAAAATTAATCAACTAACCTTCCTCAACATTGCTATCAAGTTGAGTAACTTTCACAGCTAGTCGATCTATCCTAGCCTGTAAGGAGTTGGCCCTATCGCTCAATCCGTGAGCTTCTCTCGCAAGTTCACCAAACAGATCCTCGGCATGCCTGGATAAACTGGACAGCTGTCTGATGGTATTGGCCAACGTGCCATTCGTTACAGCCTCTAACTCCGAGGGTAACGGAAAGTTTTCGGGAATGGTACCGCGTGCGACGAGCACCGGCTCTACCAGTCGCTTCGGAAGCGGCATCTTCTCACCAAACGCCTTCTGCCTTTCCTCGAAAGATCACTCACCAGCTTCGTGAAACCTGCGAAAGTAACAGATTTCGGTCATTTTTAAAATATCAATTGATTCAATGGGTGTACAGTTATGCGTGTTATTGGATAAATGTTTTAAATTAGGACATATTTATAGAAAGGTGGGAACTTTTAGGACAAGAGTGAAGAATTTTTAGTTTTCTAAACGCTTTCGCTTCGGCTGTTTTTATCAAAAAATGGGCGTACGGTACACGGCCGTACGGGAGGCATGAGTTAGATTGTCTCGCTAGTAACATATTTTTGTGCGTTTACACTGTACGTATACTAAATTATTTAATTTAATATATATGCGTACCTTAAATATTTTTCTTATTACGTGCCTACTATTTTTAAATGTGAATGTTTATAAATTCAATGATCGCTTTATGGGACGGAACTATGGTCGCCCGTAGCAGCAAAAGGCTTAAGAGATTTTTCAATAGTACAATTTATTAAAATAAAGTAAATTGTTTTATTAACATATGTCGTATTGACTTTGGATTCAGTAGGAAAATTAGCACAAGATTTAATATCGATGCAATAAAACAAATAATTCCAAACGTCTTGTCAGTAGTATATGTTTACAAATATGTTTTTAAAATAGTTTCACATTACTGTAATATTAATTGATATAATATAAAATAGGTGTTAGAAGTGCAGTTTTCTTTCATGTTTTTTACTTAAATCATTTTTTACTCCTCAGTGAAAATATGCTGGTCAATTAGAATATTGAACAACGCAAAGTTCGGTTCGAACGATCGTAATTGTACGAGTTGGACATGTTTCTAAACCAGGCATTATTCCGTTTCTGTGTGTTAATAAGTGTACCTAGTGACACGGCTTCTTAATCGTTAAGTGATCAATTTTGACTTTAATCTGAATTTCAACATACATGCAAAGAATGAAAATAATGTAAAAAATGTAAAGGATGTAAAGAAAAAGTGTTTCAAACTTTTATATAGTATAAAATTTCTTTCTGGTAATGCATAGCAGGCCACACCTAAAATTTTGAAGTTAATCTTTGGCATTCTTGCAATCTCAGTTATGAATTATAATTGCTTTGTATATCACCTTAAAAACAAACATCTAATGCTAAAGCTGGATCGAATTCGATTCGTGGTAATAAGATTGACAAAATAAGTGCGCCTATTAACATCCTGCTAACAGTAAATGAGGTTAAGCTCATTTCTTTTAGAGATACAGCCAATTTTCTTGCTAAAAAATATCTTTTTGAATGTATCTCTCTCAAAAATTTAGCTTCAAATAAAACCAAATTTTCACTTTGACATCAATGATCAACTCATTGAAATTAAAACAAAATATATTCATCTTACATTCAACAATAATAACTAAAGGTTTGTTAACTTTATTTGGAATCAAGCTTATATAGGAATCACTGCTAATTAGAAGATAGACCTACTGGCAAAAGAAGCGGCAAATGAAATAACTGCATCAGATACCAGGGCACCACCACTTACCGATTTATTTAGTGCCCTTATAGTTCAAGCAGAAATATCTACCAATATTTTATTCAGAACAAAGTAAAATTAAAGGTATAGACTACTTTGAATTTTTTCACAAGGATAGAGATAATCCGTGGTATAGTGTTTTATTTTAAACGCTTCATTAGCCAAAGTTAATTCTATATTTGACAGTGCGTGTTAATGCAGAACAGATCTTCAAAACTTAAGTCATGATATATGTATATAGCAATGTTCAGATCATGAGAATGAACGCGAACTATTCCTAACAGTGCGCCTCAAACGCGAACTCTGACTCCCACCACCTTGTACTAATTCCTTCCTATGCCATGCTGATATCGAGGGTCTAAAAATTATTGGGTTGTCCGGAAAGTTCGTGCCGATTTTTAAGGAAAATTCAAACGCAACACATTTAAATTTCCTTGTATATTTATTAAATCATACATGTTCCATTTTGTTCTATAACCTTTCTCCATCTCTCGCGTAACTCGAATATCCCATCGTTCCAGAACTTCTTAGGTTCTTCGGCGAAAAACATGTCCATATTTAACGCTAGAACTACCGTGCCAGTCAAAATGACCGGTTCGTAATTTGTCATAGAAATTTTATAAATCTGCAGTGGCCCATTTTCAGGGATTTTCTATAATTTTTTAAACGAAATACGCGCAAAGAATTGTTACCCCTAATATAAGTATTTTTTTAAATACTTATCATTTCGATTTCCTTGCTACAAATAAGTCTATTTTAATCGTCGCTAGTTCTACCGTTAATAGCGTATAAAACTAACGAAAATGAATGTATCCTAACGAAACTTTTGTCTGAAGATTCCTGAAGTGTCACTCTTTAGAATATGTACGCGTGTCGTTTGTTTTCAATCGTTCCGAAATTTTCAGACCTGTTCTAATGGCACGAACTTTCCGGACAACCCAATATTTATAATTTTTTTAAATCCTCCGTAAGAATTCATCTACAATTAAATAATATTAACTAATAGTTGTAAACTATATTAGATAAACTAATTAATTGTAAATTGGGAATTATATAGAAACTAACTACTTGTATGTAAGATTATACTTGTTGTATAAACCATATCTGGTTTAAAGCAATAAGTAGATAAATAAATACTGAACAATGCTTTTATAATGTTACTATAAATCTCTTAATAAACATTGTGTAGTTCAAAATAAAACAATGCATCTCTCGTTAATATGTATTAACATAGAAATTCTACTGAATTTTTTAAACGCAATACTGTGAATTTCTGTTTCATACGAGAAAAACAAATAAATCGGCTTATTATTATTGTCGTACTGACAATTGTCGCAAAACCGTGTATATATTATAAATTGTATTTAAAGTTTTGTGCAAACTAGAAAGTAAAACTAAAAAAAATTATTTCGAAACCTCCGCAAGCTAGGATTGGGTTAAATGTATAAGGTATGGATGTTGTTTCATGATGGATGCTCCAAGCATGGGAACATTTGTGATTTATGTGGAAAAATTAAGAAAAAGCAGCATATCGACTAATTTTCTTTTGTATTATAATTTGTATAAGTTACATGTTTTTGGTATTTTTCAAGGTCTGTCTCACCCGTAACGCGTGGTTGTTCTAACCTGAACATGCGTGGATGTTCTAACCCGAACATGCAAGTGAGACAGTCCATTTGCAATGTTGGTTTTTCTTAATTAAAAAACAAAATAAATATTTTAATATGTTAATAAATATAATTTATGTATATTCAAAATTACTTATGCGTTGCTTTAATTTGCACAAAATAACAAAAGTATAAAAAACCAACAATGCAATGGCTTTTTTCCACAAAAATGGTCAAACTATCCCGGATTTATCCATTTATTTTAAGTGTAATTAAAAACAAATTCTTAAAGTAGAAAAGTATTTGTACAATCTTTCTGAAATTTAAAAAAAAATTTTGTTTAGATAGAAAACAATTTTTTATCTATACACTAACTGAAATTATCGATTCTTTTGCGACGGCTATTAAAAACTTGTCCATTGTTGGAAAAGAATTATGGCGAAGGAAAAGCTATTATATAGAAAAGTAAATATGGAAAATAAAACAATAAATTTCAATTATTAATTTTGTTTTTCGTTTATTAAAATACTTCGATTTTTGTAGAAGTTATCATTCAACCCTCGTAGTACTCGATAAACAATATATCCATTCTTAAATTGATTACTCTCTGTCAAACATATATTTGATTAGTAGATATTAACGTAAACAAAATCACGTATTCATAAACTATATCTAACGAGATAATCAATAAATTTACCGATAAATCCAGCAGTGTTGGATTAATCAGTAATGTTTGTATCGCGTCAAAAATACAGCCACGGGTGGTTGGAGTTTTCGATTCGATGAAAAGCGACGACTTTGCGATGAAACAATCAGGAAAAGTCGGAAAGTAATTTGCAACGAAGTAGACTGGAGCGCAAAGACGACACTCGAAGCTCTTTGTGCGCGAGGATACCCTCGCCGCAGGCATCAAGGGCCGTTAATGGGATGAATATTTGATCTGTCAGGAGACACTGGTGTACATGATCCATCTGCACACGTCCCGTTTGATTCGATCTTTTCATTTTTCAAATCGAACTGCACGATCGACGCTCGTACAAGCGACAAAACGTGCTTCGGTTAATTGAAATGGGATTTAATTGAAATATCAACCATTCTGGAATCTGCCGGTAAGTTTATGATTCGGAATTAAGCACACAGTGTGCACCTGTGATATTTTCGAGAAAAAGTTACGACCAAAGTCATTAACTTTGCGCCAGATTACTCTTGGTCGATTCAATGAAAATGCGAAGCGCGCGATAATAAAAATCTTGCTCTTTTTGTACAAGTTCGCGGAGATGACGATGTACGAGTAGGGCGTTGCAAATGATCGAGCGAGACATTTATCATGTTGGATGAGTAATGGAATTGTTATTGCAGGAAGTTGTTCCTGTTCCCAGCTGGTCACGAGATGTATTTTGCTTCGTTATCGTGAACTGATAATGAGTTGTACGAAGGGTGCATTTAATAGTACAGTCTTTTTAGCAAATATGTGATTGGCATTTTTTGTATTTTATAGTGTTTAATTTAACATTGCTCGAATTAGTGAACGCGTAAGGACCTTATTTACGTATAAATTGATACTTGTTGAAGGATAAACTTAACAATAGAACTAGATTTTTATTTTTTATAATATTTTTATCTTTTTTTCTGAATTTCAATTCAAAAATTTTATATATTTTGAAGAAAAATTTATTAACAAAGGAATTTTAGTAGATACTTTGTATCATTTTTCAACTATATTTCATATTAAATTAGTCTTTCTAATAATCATGTTTGAAATGAAATATTGAACTCCTATAAATAGTTCAACTTATGTTACGTTTATGAGACAAATCTCACAAATTCATTAATAATCTCTATATTGCGATAAAACTAAAATTGTAAAATTCGACTTTTTATAGATCAGAGTAACCATTGATCGTTTATTGAAATCTCTATTACCAAATATATCAAAGAATAAACTGGACAATGTTCTTATCCTAAATTAATTAAGTGTTTTATAAGTATCCAAAAGCTTAATAAATAATTGAACATACATATTCAAATTAAACAGATGTAAATCAATATTCCCGTTGTTGTATATTAACACTGAAATGCTATCTTGGGAAAATTATTATCTAAGCTCTAACTTTTTGAATCAATAATATAGTTTGTATATTCAAGTTTTTTAACCTTAAAATAATATGCAGTGTAATTCTCCAGCATTAAATTTTGTTTTAAATGAATATAATTTTATGTATTTTATTATCTTACAACTGTCGGATTGTGTTAAACTTAATTAAATTAGCTCCATATATAGCATAATATACTAGACTGAAAACACCATAATATGTGTGTAAACATGATTAATAATATAATATATACATAGCTAACGTCCCATATATTATGCACGTTATTGATTTAAGTTTCCAAGTGACATCCAATTATCCTAGTGTCTTTCGCGCAATGCTAATTTATTACACAAATTCAGACGTGAGGTATTTTCATGATGCGCGAGTTGAAATAACAAATACGACATTCGCAACGTAAATTACGTAACCACACAATGAAAACGATGAAAAACGTGGATCTTATCAGTGTCTTGGACAATCGCAAAAATGCAAACAGTTCCTGTTTAGTCTATTTGAAAAATAAAAATAAAAAAGTGGTACTGTAATATAAAAGTAACTTCTAACATGATCATTGCTGTAACGTCATCGACTACTCGACAGTCGACGATGATAAGTACCACAGAAAAAACGGTTGATCAGTAACATCTGTATACGCACTGTTCAATATATGGTGCTGGAAGTTTTTTAATATCTCGGAAACTAATAAACAAACTAACAAGCATAGATTTAGGGCCCGCATCCTCTCCCCACCGCTTCCTATAAATTTCAAATGAATCGACAGGAAGGTCCTTCCGGAAGAATACCCAGAAAAAGAAATAAAAATCATCAATAACAATTGTAAATGAAACCAGCTTCAAGCTTTCAAAGATACTTTTGGTTGTGGTGAAGTGAAATCATTAATTTGCAAAGTTCGCTTAAGTAAGAGGGCTACAGGGAAACTCAGGTTTATTCACTCCCCTGGTAGAAGCCCCCGTAGCTCTTTCCATCATTGATGAATGTGTAACTAAATCAAAGCCCCAGGTGGTACCTGTGGGGTCAACCAAACCCTTCTTTTGCTTTCTGATCCCTTTGTTTTTCGAGGTCGTTGCTCGGATACCTTAGACGGAGTACTGTAACACCAAGGTTGCTTTAAAGCAACCTACCTTTTGCTCTACAGTTTTATGTTTATTCGTTCATCGTTTAAATTTAACATGAGTAAATATGAAGCGTTTTATAATTCGTGATTTGAGCAAAAAGGACTGATTATAAATTAAATAAGATGTACGAGAGTATTTTATAGAAGGCCACGTTTCCAAAAATTTACACACTCTTTTTATATCAGTAGAATTGTTTAATCATATTTTTACTATTATTTTAATTTATTTTATAAGAAATCATTTTCTTCGGCAGATTTTTAATTTACAAGCACCTTGTACATATATTCTGCGACACTCTTTAAATTGACATGGAAAGTGTTGCGCTCATATGGACGGATCAACAGAAGTATCGTTACTAAGGTTTATGAAATCTTTCGATAGAAGTTGTGCCGATACGTGGGCTGACATTTACGGTGTTCAATTGTACATTATGTTTCGTGAAGAAGTAGAAAGTTGCTTGCAATGATTTTCTCTGTTCATGGTTTTCGTTATATCCTGATTTGATACGTTGTACAAAGGTTGGACACGAGGCAGGCAGAAACTTCTTATACACGTCATTGTTCTGCATATGTATACATCCAAAGGTGGATATCTCATATTTCATTAAATTTGACGTCTGCATGTAAAAATTTGATTTCTTATACGTTGTGATCCATTTTAAGTTTACTAGACATTTTTTCCATATTGTAAGTTTTTAATTCTTATAATAATTTATTATTATTATTTACATTTATTCTGTCTAAGGAAAACTATTTCCTGTATTATTTTGTTTAAGAAAAGCTATTGTGAAGAATGAAAACAAAGTATATAAAAATGTAATGAACTCGTAAAAAAATATTTCACCATAATAAGTGTAATAAAAGTTAGAAACAGAATCAAATGAAATATTTTATCATAATGAAATATTTTAGATCAATATTTAATTAATAAAAATTAAATATTTTAGTTATTATGGATTATTTTAAATTTTGATAAAACGAGCAAGAATATTCATGTTTTCGAGTATTTTTTAAACAGATGTCTTAGCCAGTGTAATTCTATTTACACAACAAAGTATTATAAATTCTGTATTATAAGTACTTTCATCGTGCACCGATTCCACAAAACAACTTAAAATATAATTCTCTGTTGCCGTAAGAAAAAAAAAAAACACGCAAGTCAAAGTTACAAGTACTTCGGTATAAGAGAAAGAAATTTTAATATAAAATACAAAATAAGTATCTAGATCGTTTAAAAAGTAAAATTTTGTCCATTCTCAATCTATATTAGGCGAGCTATTGCAATAAGCGCGGTTTTATTAAACTCACTTTTAACCTTTTAATTATCACCATACCTTAACACTTCACGTTCATCAATTTTCTGTACAAATTAACGCCGTAAACGTGAAACTCCGATTTTGTTCGTAATTTATATTTTTTCAGTGAATTCGCCCCAAATTTCAATTTTTCTATCGCGTCTTGAGAAAAAGCAAAGGAACGTTTGGAAAATTAAACCCTTTAGTACTATTTACTTGGTTGAAATACATGTACGAACGCTTTCAACTTCTATATTACTTTTCTATCTCATAAGTTTTTGAATTCTCTGCTAGAAGAAAATTTCCTTGATCTCAAACGTAATCAACGTTGAATCATATCTTGCACCTTTTTGTCTGGCTAAAATTTTTTATCTTGGAACAGAATCATGTTTCTTGAAAAATTTGTCCTGCCTTTTGAATTTAATGACTGTTTTCTGTCGCACTTATGAACAATCTACATATATTGCTTTTACCAATGTAGATTCTGAAAACAGATCGCGGGTTGTACTTTTACCTTTGTTTAATTAAACAACGAATCGCTCATCTTAAATCACTTGCTAATTTCAAGAGAAGAAAGCGAAGTAAAGACCTACTGTTTTGAACGCATAACAAGATCTTAAGTGCTACAGTTAACTACAAAATAATCAACACTTTCACACGTTTCATTAAAAAATTCAAACGTTTTTTTACTTTTTAACTTTCTCTCTACTATACCCTCTCAAAATTTCTATTTCGTTTATCGAAACAAATTTTTCCACTGTTTTCACTCTCGGATTATTCATACGTTGCGTAAAAATAAATATGCAAGATGATCATACCTATAAATAAATCTTATCGTTTTTTACAGTCGGAGCTGTATTATACTAAAATGAGGGACACAATAGGGCAATGATTCCAGCGAAACAGACTATGCTAGATTATACCAACATAACATGAGTCACCGTACACCTAGACCCCCTATAACCTTCCAGCATCGTGTATCTGCATTTTATACACGCTCCCACGTATTCGATGCCAAGTAAGGATTTACTGATTCAGCGAGAGCTTAAGCGAGAGCGAAACAACTCTGCTGACGTTTCACCGAGAAATATATTGTGTGGTAATATTTTCCATCGAAAAAAGAACCGTGTTCTCATCGACCTACGTATCGCAACTAACATATCGCGTAACTAACTCTTTGAGTAGTGATTTTAACCAAATAATAGCAAAGCTAATTTTCAGAACACCATAAAAGTAAGGTACAGGCCAGATAATACATGTACCGGTAGGCTAATCAAGGCCATTTCTCCTTGTCGTAGAAAAAAAATTGAAAGGGACCACGCAGTTGTACGAGGAAAGACAAAGAGAGTGTATTGCTAAAATGAATATGGATCGAGAAGGGTACCCTCCTGAGGCCCGGAACAAAGAGAGCATGCTGCTGTAAAAAAAATGCAAGGACCACATCGTTGAACAGATATGCTCCTATGCTTCTAATGTTGATTTGCCCAACTCTTACATGCGTGAGTCTCGCTAAGTAGGGTTCGTCATTACGGAAATACAAGGGAGGAGAATCGGCTTTGACAGGCTGATATATTTGATCTGTGCTTTAAGAACGGTGTCTCCTGTGTAACGACCAAACAGTAATGTGTTAAAATATCCAGAGTAAGCGTAAATTAATGTCAGTACTACTTTGGCGCAAAATTCAAAATGTAAATATGTGCGTTTGTACTATGGCAAGTTGGCTATAAGATATAATATAAATATGTATTGTACTGCTCAAAGGATTAAGAATTCCATGGGTAATTGTCCAGTGACTCTGTCGCAACTAATCACATAGAATTTCCCGGTTCAAAACGCTGAAACATCACATGTTTCATAAAATACGATGATTCGATTTAAAAGTATCGACTCAACCACGGTATATTTGCGTAAAATTGACGAGGCATAAAAATTATTTAATGCTATCTTTGTTACCCTTTTGTTACTATTATACATTAGTATTCATTTCTTATACAGTAGTAGTCAATTAAATTGCACCACTTTTGAGAACACTATTTGTAGAATATTTAGATGCGTACATTGCAAACTTTGTAGTTATACCACATTGTATTAACGTAGTTTTTTAATAGTTTTGAATAATCTGATACAATAAAGCTGCATCATATTGCGTCAATTGAATTTTACATAATTTTTTTCACAGTTATGCATGATTGTCAGTTTTGGAGAAGCATTCACAGCTTGTATTCGTAGCTCCTTTTCAATAACACACGCCTGGAAAAAAAGAGTGTAATTGCTGTATTTGGTAAAAAAAGATTATCCAATCGTCAAATATCAGAAAGAATTGGGTGTAATCATTCTACGGTATCTCAGTTTTTTAAAAAAAATCTAGAAACCGGAGATGTTAACAGAAAATCAGGAAGTGATTGTCAAAGAGTCAGTACTTCGGCTCAAAGCAGAGTTTCGAAACGATTTCTCTTTGATCGTCGTAAGAGTTCTGTAAACCTTAAATCCACGTGGAAAGATCATTTTGGGATTAAAGTAAGTTCTAGAACAGTGATGAATCCAAGTTTCCTCGTTCCAGAATCCTGAATGTTCATCAGCGAATCGGTGAAGCTTATCATCCTGATTAAATCAAACATATTGTTGCGACACTATGGATGAACCTTTAAGATCGGACTGAACTTGGCGTCCGATCACGAGAAACGGTGTAAACAAGTCTTTAATCGAGCGGTGTCGCAAGACCCACCGAAAGGGGTGCCAAGGAAAAGTGTTGACAAAGCGAGTATCGCCGGAACCACGAACGAGTGCGGACGCACCGTGGTTCTTGTCTTCCGGTATCAGAATTGTATAAGATAATCGAGTCTGTAAATCCATTGTAATATAGTTTTAGTGATTAATTTTGTAAATAAAGACAAGATGAGTCCCCTGACAAGGAATCAGGGGAGACCAAGGCGCAACAATATTATGAAATTTCCTGCAAGTCTGATGATCTGGGGGTCCGTAACAAATAGAGGAGTTGGTAAAATGAAGATTTTAACCAATTAACTGTGGTCGACGAGGAGTGGATATAATACTCGTCATGGAGAAGTTGCAGGATTTTGTGCCACGACGAGTATATTCGTCATCGCTCGATTTTCGCGACACATATAGGCGCGCGCTCTCAAAAGGGGGCGCGCCACAGTTAACTGGTTAAACGTTACAATTAAAACTGGTGATTACATTCACATTTCAGGAGATTGGCTCAATCTTGCGATTAAGAACGTCTTTCGTCAAAAGGAGAATTGCATATTCCAACAAGGCTGTGCACCATGCCATTCAGCCAAACGGGTAAATGAGTTTATATAAATATATTTTGGATATATCTCGATACATTATTGCAATACGAAGCAATTTTATGGTATATTTCCGCGTTTAGGTAAGGGAATATTTACAATCTTCCAAAACACGGGTATTAGGCTGACCAGGAAATAGTTTAGATTTTAACTAAAATTTAAAATTTATAAGAAATACGTCACCTAGACAATAAAAATTCCTTTTTTAATGTTCTTTGTCTTTAAAATGCGCGGTAAAACTAAATAATCAGAAGAAAGATGGAAGATAATGTCTCAGTGTAATTAAATACCACGATGGAATTTACCTCTACATAGCCTTGAATGACCAATCGATTAGAATTAGGAATAATAATTACTGTGAATCATGAAAGGAAATCGTAAATTCTCAACGTAGTTTATGTTACCAATGCTACCAAGATCGGACGAAAGGAAACTCTATAAAATAAAGAGTAAAAAAGAAACAAATAGAATATTTTCCTAAAAAATAAATTAAAATTTTTATAGATGTATACATTTTCCTTAAACTTTTTTCCCGACAAGCTACACGAGCATAATCTACGAAAAGAGATAAAATAAGTGACGATGGATTTTTCATTTGTAGAACGTAACGTGCAATCGGTGTTTAATTTATTTGTACTCGTATAATATTTCTTGTCTTGAAAGTTTTTAATATTATCTCTCATATTCTACAGTATAATGAAAAATCCTTTATTATCCAATCGTTGATTATAAGTTGACAACAAACTATTTAGAGTCCAACTATTATATATAAAACCTTTTTTTAATTTTCTTTCATAAATTACGCTTCTACGGTTTGTCAATATAAACTGGAAGTACGCTCTATATGAAACGTTCGACGATAGAGTGTTAAGCTAGGGACATCTTTTTATTCGCCACAGCAAAGGGGGATCTGTTCATTCAACGACCAGTGAATGAAGCTTTGAGCCAGTTCTCGTGATCGTCTTGCGTAAAATGTGCAACATTTAAAGGTCACTATTACGATCATTCGAGCTACAACACTTTACTATTACTACACTGTTTGGTTAGAGTACCAGTTAAAGAGAATTCATCTTCTTCTCTGGCTTGGTTTATGAGGCATGTGTGCGCTAATCATGATTTACGCAATGCTTAAAGTATTAAAGAATTACATTTCTAAGCGATTTGGGACAATGAATAGAACGTATCAGGATTGAATGAAAACTATAAATCTAAGCGTTTTAAGTGTTTTGGTAATACTTTGAATCCCAGTAAAAGAGTTACTTGAATACTATAGAAAAAAATATTATTCTATGCCTAATGTTAATTCTAATAGTTTTGCTGAATATATAATTTATATAAGAGTTGTACTACATAATTTACATAACGTAATTCAAATATTAAGAGCATCGTACAAAAAATAATATTATAGAAAGCTCAATAGAAACATGTTAATAACTTTAAAAAGTTAAAAACTATTAATGTGTGTAATATGTAGAATATATAAATTGAAAAACAGAAATAACTATTTGATGGAAACGATAAAAAATATGTATTGATCATAAATCATATTTCTCATATTACGGGACAGTACTTAATTTCTAAATTAATAATAATAATCAGAAACATCTTTTTCATAATTTGTTGTTTTAATTGCAAATTTTCTAGAATGAAATAAATAAAAAAAAACAATCGCGTTAGCGAGTCTAGAAAGTGGGATAAGAAATAGTTCCTTTCTAATTAAAGAGAGAGGAAACTAATAGTTGAAATACCTAACCGAATGAACGAGGCCAATTCTTCAACAATGCACTTTTTTCTTTAAGAACTATTGAGCAAGGAGTGTGCGAATGCATGAATACAACCTTACATTTTTAAATAAAACTTATTCTTTGTGTATTCTTATTTGAAACAGCTTGTTCTTTTATACATTTGTATTTGCTTTTACTCGCTTTGTTAATTAAGAAAACGATTAAATATTTTACGAAAGATCTTAATTTTAAAGATTTCTTTTAAAAAGAATATCGTATTATAAAAAAGTAATCTTGGATAGATCATTGCATTTTTTTCTTTTTATCATTTTTGTATACTTTTATATAAATGTAGATTCAAATAAATTAGTAAGAAAATTTCTTTAATTTAGAAAGGCTTACGAAAACAAAATTGTATCAATAACTTTACGTTATTCGTTTGAAAAGATAATAATTTTGAGTCAAGTTATGTATCTATTCATTAAACACAAAATTCACGAGTTATTCTAGTTTTATTTTGTTATAATATTTACAAACCCAAACTTCTTACATAAAATGTTATAAAATCATTTATATAAGAAAAAAAAGGAAATAAATATTTAACAATATTTTAAGACAGAATACATTACATTTCGATAAAATACTAAATTGATTTATATCTTTCTAGTATTTTAACATAGGTGTTAGTGTATTTGGATAGCTGTATCGCAAGGACGATTTAATTTAAGGCTCAATTTTAGCTGCCACTTGGAAGCGTTCGAAATAAAATCAGCTTATTTAGCACCTGTTTTTCTGGAGGTATAATAACGTACAGCTTTTAGGAACAGATTGTAAGTAATCTTTTCACCGAGTTGTATAATCACGACTGTACGTTTGCATCACCATGTACGCAACTTATCTGTAATGTTAATGATCGTGATAAGAATGACTTTCTTTAATTTGGAATGTGGTAGCTTGAAGATGAATTAATGTTTCAAAGTGTTTTACGTGTATTTATTGTATTTTTAAGAGTTTATTATATTTTATAATTTAAAAATAGTACTTAACTGAAAGGCTAAAAAAAAAAACAAAAGAAAAAGAGTTAAGATCCATAATGATGTTAAATAAAGAGTGTTGTCGCGATATGAAGCCGCAGTATTTTAATTCGATTTTTTTTTATTTATACTACTATAATTCTCAACGCCTTTTAAAATTTCAACAAAGTTCATCGTAATTTATTTTTTATTAATTATTCATCATAAAAATATTACCATCGCGATTAATTCTACTTAATTTAAAAAAAAATTTTCTTGGTTTACGCGAGTTATAAAATAATATTTATATTCCTTGTTATTTAATAACAAATTAGTATTGTAAATATCTGAAGAAATGAACAGAGAATGTTAGTTTTATAATGTCGATTCACACTCGTGATACGAATTATAAAGGAATATTGTTTATATATATATATATAAATATTCATCCCAACTACCAAGTTGTATAAGACTTTTTTACGCAGAATCCGGAAAAAAAAATTACACATTCCATTTAAAAAACTGAAGGTGACCCTAATATCTCAATAAACAAATTAGGAAATACAAAATAGATAAGACCACCGTATGTCCCCCAAGGTATCATGCAACTCTTGTATGAAACATTTTTTCGTAAAACGAATACCTCAAAAGTTATTTGAGGTCGTCATGTTAACAGACTCACCCTGTATATATTGATAAAAAGGTTTAATTTTCACTGCACTTCTGCTTTTTTATATTAAATTTACATTTTAGTTTTAATATTAAATTCATAAAATTAGAAACTATCAAAAATATGTAATGTGTAATATTCAATACTTTTTGTGTGCGTTAATATATAAAATACAAAATAACTAACTCTACCGCGTATATTTATTAAAAACTTCACTGTTCCGTAGGCACGAAGGAATTTAAATTAGAGAAGGTATTAAATCTTTCGGAGCACGTAAAAGCACAAATTATGAATGACATGTCTACACACATTTTTCTTAATATTATCATAATATCATCATCTTTAGTAATCACTGTAGTAAATAGATCTTTTATATTTATGTAACCCGTATATCGGTGCTCAACTCCTAAACTTTTCGTAATATTTAAAACTTGCATCGTAGAATTTATAAATTTTATTTTACGCGAGCAAACATTCGTTTAGTTATAAGAAACAGTGTTTTTCATTATATAAATTTAAATCTATAGGTTTATACATCTCTGTCGTATAGGACTTTTCAAAATAGGATTTCACATCGTAAAAACACCATAAATATGTAATTAATTCCTGACTAAATCTTATATCTCATGTAACGGAGTAACATTTCACAGAATATCGAACGCGCAACATCCTATTAATCCATTTGTATTAGTGAGGGACTTTCAAGCTGTAACTTCTAGCGTCATTATAATTTACTTAACGCGCATTAATAAATGACAACGGCTCGGTCATCGAATAATCGCGTCTACGCTCGGCTTATTCGATTCTGACCTGCACGTGTGCCTGTATGAAAAGCAAACTAGCATATGCTGTCCATATGGGCATGTAGACATACACGCAAAAGAGCACATACGCTGAAAGTTTTTTTTTACGTGACAATAAATTGTAATTTTGACTACCATAATACGAAATATCATTACCTTTGTTTTCGTGAAAACTAGAGTTAACCCTTCGATACCACGGATCCAGTTATACTAGAATTTTTTCTTTTAACAAATTTTTTTTTAATTTTTTTTAAATTTCTGCTTGTTTCTAATCAGTCTATTCATTTTATCTGCGATCACTTTATCGTGCGAGAGGTTAAAAAAGAGCGAAAAGGCACGTGACATTAAAAAAAACATGTCGATCGAAAGAAAGGACGGAACAGAACCTCTTACCTGTTGTATTATCTGTTTTTAATTTTCTTTTCTGTAACTTATTTTATCATAAGAATACGGTAATAATATATTTAGTTTAGTTTAGCTTATTATATTAATTTTAATTTATTATATTATAATGAATATTCCGATAAACAATAAGCTATTATATTTCAGCTTTTTGGAAATCAAAAAAATTGTACACGGATTCTCTCCTACGCAGGTAGTCGGCATTTCTAACTCCAGCGCTGTTGAAAGGTCAACTGTAATGACATTTAGGATTTACTTTTACGTGAAAAAGAACCTTTGGTAAATGCGTACATTTTCTGTTCGACGGAATACTCCTCCAAACGTAGGTATATGTATACCCTCACCTCTGTAGATCACGTAACTCTACGCGCATTCTTTATCTTCTGATACCGATCGACCGTAGATTTATTGTCGTCGTTACTAGTATTGCCAATTGATGCTAAAATACAGACAACCTTCCTATAACGCGGCACTCTGCGAACATGGTACAAAAATTGCGAAATACCTTCCTAGAAAACGATACTCCGAGAACACTAATGCATTACGTGTTAAAAGAATGTTAGGATTGTTTAAAACAACATTTATTCCTTTCGCTGTATATCTGATTGGGACATGATATTACTAGACCATTGCGTAATCACACATGTTCGTTTTATCGTATCAGTTGGTCATCTATAAAATATTTAATCGGTCACAATCAGTATCATTGTCACGCAAATACGGACACAAACATATAATACCATTTTCGAATTAAAATGATTTATAATTAGCTACTCATCTGTCAAATAAAATTCTTTCTATTCACAAATTCACAAACCTAACTCGAGCATGTTTATTAAATAAAAACGATTCTTTAGAAAACAACACCTAAAAGCTCAAAGCAACTAACAACTCGTAATTCATAACAATTCGTCGCGTGTTTTTCATTCATAAATTCACAGATCTAACATAGCCTGAACTCAAACCCTAGAAAGGTAAATTTTACAGTTGAAATCACCGATAAAGCGAAGTGTCGAGGCGCCTCTAATCCGTTTCCAGTTCTACGAGAGAGTTTCATAAGGTATTTGCTCGCTTGATTACGGTTGGGGACCGGCAAATAGCATCGCGGTTCAATTGTTCGAAGGAGGTGACACGACAGAAACTTCAAGAATGTTACTCGAAGGGGAAACGACGAATTCTAAACGTGTGTGCACGTGCACTGACGGCGTCCCCGTAAATTCGATTCTAAACACGCGTGTCGACCGACTGATATTGCAAAATCGCTGCACGTTGCCCATTAGCATAAGCTCTTTGTTGCCGATGACGCTGGTTTACCGGACGCATCTTTGAAAAAATTTAGAAATCAGTGGTATGTACTCCGTTATTATTGGGCATCACTAATGACCAGTTGTAAATTCGTCCAACTGATCTGTTATATCTGTTACATCTGTTACACTTGAATGTTACAGATTCTCGTTAAAATTAACGAATTTTTATACACGATTTACACAATGTTCTTTAAGAATTGAGGTAGACTCATAAAATAGTATCATAGTTTAATCGAGATAAATTTTTTTGTCGAATTAGCGAAGCAGGCGTGATACGAGAATGGCGTTGACGATGTATCAAAGATTCGTCGAAGTAGTAGATGAAGCAACTGTTAGATAGGAGATCTTATATGCAACGAGTAAAGTTTAGGAAGGTTCGGAGTGATGGTTTAACGAACTTGGAGGGAGTAAATTTATGATACAATTTGTAGTGATGCGGCTTGACGGAGTTGTAAAAGCTCTAGGATCATCAAGTGTTGGGACGCAATAGTTGCTATCTATTTATGATAACTTTTGAGTGTTTGAATTTAGAATTCGTAGCGGGGAAATTGATATGAATTATTGTTTCACGTGTGGTTTGAATATTGGATTATTGCAAACTTAATTTTTTTTTTTCCACGAAATTTCTTAACACTGCGCGCGAGTGTCTGAATATTTTTAATATTAGAGTTCAGCATTTTTGAAAGCGTTACCGTTTAATTAGGCTTTATGTCAAATAATGAT
>SMSQ01018784.1:10017-22500 GCA_019453375.1 Ctenoplectra terminalis | reverse complement strand
CATTAACAGTGGTTAGAATTAAAACTAAACGTAGGTATGAAATTACGTAAATTAAAATAGCCTGGCATATACAGGGTGGGACGTTTAAGTAAACATACTTAAATATCTCTATTACTTATGGTTGTATGAAAATACTCTGGGACGAAGTTGCGTTACTTTAAAGGGAACATCTAACAAGAGAAGAAAATCTTTTTACGAACATTGTTTTATTTTGTGATTCCATAATTGTCAAGGTTTTTTATATAGAACCATGCATTTTTTCCATATTCTTATAGAAGGTACAATGTTTTAAATTCAACGATACACTGCTCCGCTCATCCGGTCTTCAGATATTATTATTAATATTGCTTAACGTTATCGAACCATTATTTATGCGTTCCTATTTAATCCTTTCGAACTGCCTTTTTTCTATTTCGAGTTTATTTTCATAATAGGGCGTGTGCTCTTGTATCCGTTGAATGATCTTACGATCTACGATCTACTGATCTACGATCTTCTGTCACAACAGTCTACTATTTATTAATTTTCACACTTTTCTAATGAATTAATACTCTCAACGATTTATTGCGACATTAAATACGATAATTTATAAACATTCTGCAAGATAAAGCTATATTTGCACATTTGTAATAATAGTTCTCGATGCAGAGTTGGGTTAAAATATTTTTACGTTTTTGCGATAAGATTTGGTAGCTAGCCACTGAAAATTATGTTTATCGATGGCCATAAATTGAGAATAATCGATGCGTAATAAATATTCTAATTATTGCAAAATTATCACGCGTGATTCCAGCGTGTAATAATTTATCGATCCGTGTAAAATAATTCGTGCTCCAAAATTTAGGCAAATTATGAAAATAATAGCATATAAAAATGAAAATAAAAATAATTCTGTGCCATTGATACGATTGCTTAATTTCTGAGAGCGTATATACACATTCTTCATAGCCAAAGAATTGACAAACTATTACTATAATTGTGAAAAAAAAAAGAGAAACATAAAATAGGAATGAATCAATAAAAATCGGAATACTATCCATCGTATAATTCTGATTTTGAAAAAAGTATCCTATTAGTTGGTAAAAAGAAATGTATATCTTATCGACTCGTTCTGTCTAATCCGCGTTACCCGGGCAATGAATAAACAGGAATTACAATCGATGCAGTTGAACATTGTTGAACCATCGCCCTCAACTTCCAGCGATAGCTTTCTCTTTTGCAAAAGCTTGAAATAAGTTTGTTACGCGTCATGTCTGATTTGGCCAAGGATCTGTTGACGCTGTATTACGGAATCGGCGCAGAAACGAGTGGTAAGAAGTTCCTGTCGATTCACCAAAGCGTTGAAAACGCGAAGAACGAGGAGGAGAAACAGGTTACCGAACAAACTTCCTTAACCACCAACGAAGAGAACGTGTCAGACGAAGAGTCTCAGGTAGCCAACAATTATTTATCATTCTCAGTTATTTATCTGTCTTTTGGCGTCGTTTATATAATTGACTCAATTTTTTCTTAATTTTTTTGCTAACTAATAGGGTACTTTTGTCAAATTGATTTAATTATTTTTATTTTTGCTAACTAATAGGGTACTTTTGTTAAATAGACTTAATTTTTTCTTTTTTTGTTGCTAACTAATACGGTACTTTGGTCGAATAGACTTAATTTTTTCTTTTCTTCTTTTTTGCTAACTAATAGCTAACTAATAGATTTTTATTGATTCATTCCTATTTTACGTTTTCTCTTTTTCATAATTATAGAAATAGCTTATTAATTCTTTCGCTGTAAAGAATGTACATGTAATAAGTAAACTCAGAAATTAAGCAATCATATCAATGGCACAGAATTATTTTTATTTTCATTTCTATATGCTATTATTTTCATAATTTACCTAAATTTTGTATACCTATATTTCTGCTGTATTAATGAAAAGTGTAACGATCTCTGTATCAAGCAGCGCAGTGAAACACTTAAAAAGTAAATAAGTCGATTTTCTTTTACGCTGGAGGAATCCGTAACTATTTCGTGTCTTTAATTTATATTTAGATAAATATCATATTATATTATACAATTTTATTACGCAATTATTCATAGAAAGAGAATGACGATAGCCGGAAATTTAGTATCGCAAGCGAATCGTATCCGCGTCCCTCGCGAGTTTTGGACAAAATGGAGGACGCGTACGGTACAGATGATAATTTCGACATTCTTGATATTGATTTTGGAGAGAACGTTATGTGTAACATTTTCGAGGATGCGCCATCTTCGAATAATAATATCCCATCGAATTTTATCGACGCAAGAATCGAAGACTCAGGTGATTAATAAAAACTTTCTTAAAATCCAATTGAAAAATTATAATAGAGCGCATTTAGGAACTTACGATTAGCGAGAAGAAAAAAGAAAAGCCGTTGTTAAAGATATTGAAAAAATTTCTATTCCATTTTTGATTGTAGAAATAGAAATAAACCACGCAAAGGATGCAAATGAAAATGATCAAAGCCCGCCATATATCGAGGATACTTTTTCGGATAGTGCTTCCGAAGCTTCTTCCACGACACTGAAGAAATCTCGAACGTCTTCGAAAAGCAGCGAACACTTGCCGCCATTAGTGAAGAAGAGAGAACCCGTTTGTAACGAAACATTCGCGGATTTTTCTAACAACGACTTAAAACAGTTTCCCATTGAAATATTGAACAACTTTTCGCAATTGAGGGTATTTTAGTTCTTCGAGTAGTCGCACAGAAATTTCAGCACAAAATTGAAAATTGAAATATATTTTCCTTGTTTCTAGATGATGTATCTGTCGAACAATAATTTAACCGAGCTTCCTGAAGAAGTTTTTGCTTGTTTAAAATATTTGGAGTGGTTGGATGTTAGAAATAATCAACTTACTTTTTTGCCAGCAAGTATCAAGGGACACAGGTGCTTAGAAACGATTTTGCTTCAAGGAAACAAGGTGGAAAATCTGCCATTGGAACTTTGTAAGCTTCAATTAAATATCTTTCTTTTATTTTTGTTTATCTTTTTTTTTTTTTCATCTTTCGAAGGATTCGTATTAATAAAATAATGGCTGAATGCATAATTCGTGAAGAAAAGACGAATAATAAATATAATGATATATAAATAAATAAATTTTATAATAATATATAGAATTTTGTAAGCTTCGCATAAATATCTTTCGTTTCTTTTATTTATTTATTTTTTTATCGCTTTTTGAAGGATTTGTATTAATGATATAATCGTTGAATGCATAATTCGTGAAGAAAATATGAATAATAGATATTATAATGATATACAAATAAAAAATAAGTTTTATAATAGTATATAAATGTATAATAGGTACTATAATAGTATATAAATGAATAATGGGTATTATAATAATATGTGAATAAATAATAGGTATTTCTGAATTTAATACAGTAGAATTCTATTTATCTAAGTTTATTGAGGGAAAAAAGAATTTTGTATAATCACTAGATCGTTTGTGTGATATTCCAGGCACCCTGCCAAATCTGAAAACCCTTCAGGTGACGCAAAACCCACTTATCTCGCCGCCAAAAGATATCGTAGCTTCCGGTTGTGCGGCCATTTTGGAATTCTTACGGTTCGAGTGGAATATTGTGCACCCTGAAGAACGGTTGGAACCAAAAAAAAGCGAGTAACTGTATTCTGATGAACGAGTCCAAATAAATTTATAAATACTTAGTGGTTGATAAAAAAAAAATTGTTCAGTATAATAACAAAATAGATGATTCTGGGTTGATAAATTAAAATTCTGCAATGATGAATTAAAATTCTGCAATGATAAATTAAAATTCTGCAATGATAAATTAAAATTCTGCAATGATAGATTAAAATTCTGTAATTATAAATTAAAATTCAGCAATGATAGATTAAAATTCTGCAATGATAAATTAAAATTCTGATTGATTTTTGAAAGAAAAACATAACTTTCTTACAGATTTACAGATTTACAGATTTTTAACAATATAAATTTAATAGTCAATCTTATTTACCATTTCAGATAAAATTGAACCAAAATTGTCCACAATTTTATGTTATCAATCTCCAAGAAAGAATAAGAAGAAAATTATACCATTGAAAGAGAACAAAAATGTATCGACAAGGGAGAAACAAAAATCTTACAAGCCCGGTAACAGGTACTATAACGAAAAATCAACATTTTTTAACATCGATTATTCGTTAGGAAAAAAGTCTAAGACCTTTTACGATACCGATTTGAGAAAAATAGACTCCAAAATTAGTAAGAAATCGCAGAATACACATGAAACAACGAAACATACTTTTTTGGAAGCAACGAAGAATTTTAAGAACAAGACAGATATTTATACGAATAACGAAATCGATGAACTAAATGATAAAATTTTACGTCTTATGGGTCCATCTCCGAGGTCTCTTTATGTAAGAAAAAATGTAACAATTTTGAAAACTTATCGCAGATCGGTGGAGAAAGAGTGCAAACGCGCTAACAAAATAAAAATACTTCTTCCTGTAAAGATAAAAAATAGCACGTCGTTGAGAAAAAGCGATACGAAATATAGAAACGATACGAAAAATGTTGAACGTATTTTCGATATCGTTACGAACGATGGAAAGAGATTTCGGTTGAATCCGACCAAGTTAAACGATACGAACTGGATGTTATCGTGTTTGGAAAATTATACAGGAATAAATAAATAGAAAATAACGATTAAATATAGAACATAGGATAAGCAAATAATTTATGTATAACAGGTAGACGAGGAATAAAAATTTCTTTCGTTCAAAAACAGATTTTTTTTCAACTATAAAACTTAAATTTGTTCGATACTTCATACAGACACAATTTCAAAATAATACTTTCAAATTAATACTTATTAATCGTTTGAACTCGGCTGGCGCCGCTACGGCGACACGCAAAATTTTCTTCAAACATTATGTTTTTAATTAGATTCTATATTTTCAATTCAAACACTTTTATCTTAAAACAAAAGTAAATTAACCAAATAAATAAGAAAACGTGAACATTTATAATTTTCTTATTTTCTTTCCAAAAGAACGCTTTAAGTTTTCGCAATAGCCCTTTGAAACTTAAAAAAGTCTTCGAGTGCAAAGGGTTAATATACTATTTTTTAGTAAATATATATATATAATTATTTAGTAAAAATATATATTAAATTTAAAGAATGATTATTTTACACGATATATTAAAAGTATTTGAATTTTAATGTGTTTTATTATCTGTTCGTATTTATTCAGATGTAAAAATAACGGCGCAAATATTCCAATGGAGCATCGTTTGCTATGCTTCTCCAAATTAAAAGAATTGTTCTCCAAACAGGCGTCGATGCTTCAAAGAACAAAGTGAGTTTATTTTTCTTCATTTTAACGAAACACACTTTTTCAAACTAGCAATGATTTCATCGCTGTTTAGAGACGAAAACGTTTTAAAAGAATGGAGGCGAGACAAAAGGAGTTACGGTAAAGCTATGGAGAAGGCGATAAGAAGAAACGAAGGTACAGAACAAAATTTCACAATATCTGTCTGATTGTCGACTAAAATATTTATTTATCAGATGATATACCGTTTGGATTCAACGTCGAAGACTATTCTTCCATATTCAAACAGAATTCCAAACTGGTGAGACCGATATGTTCAATTTTTTTTTCTTAATTTTCTACTTACAAAGTTTTACAAAAATTTCACTGTACATTTGTTAATTTAAACTGTAGAAGAAATTGGGATTAAGAAAGAAGGACAAGCAAAAATTTGTACCACCAGCGTAAGTTACATTTTTAACAATGTAATTTAAAATTGCATAAGAATCATAAAGAAAAAAAAATTATACAAAATTCAAACGATAATTTTTTCGCAGAGACATCAACAAGAAAATTAACGAACTATTGGAATCGTTAAACAAACTTGAAATAAATACTACAGACGAAACAACACCTAGAACCAAACAAAGTTTGTTTAAAAATGAAATAGAGAAGGTATTTATATATTTATAAATTTGGTAATCGTTACGGGAAAAAGAATAGGTTGTTTAAATGGTTTCTGATTAAATGATTCTCATGCATTTCCTTTGAAATTTTAGATACTACAATTCCAAAGTGAAATTAAAAACTTGCGAAAATACAATGACGTCGCAACGGTGTCGTCGAAAACTTAAATAAATTGCAACGTTTCTAATCAAATCATCGATCATATTCCAAATATAATCGGTATCGATTTTTGACTACACCAGGAGTATCAGTCTTGACATGTTTATTTAAATAAATCAATAGTAATCACATATTGTTTCAATAGTGTTAATTACACGTGTGTACGTTACTTAAAAATACACGACGAGATAACTGGAAATATTATTGTACGCACGTCTTTCTTTTCCTTTTTTTTAATTATTTAAACAGCATAAAAAAAAAAAAAAAAGAAACAACATGTATTAAAAAAACTATTCGCTGCATAGAAGCCGTAGTCTTTAAAAATGATGCGTATGAAATACAAAATCCTCTGTAAACGCGACGTAATTTCGTGACAAAGAATACGCACAATGGTGAATTAATTTCAGAACTTTGCGTAAAAAAAAAAAAAATGGATAAGAATACAAAGAACATTTTTGCTTTCCAGCCTTCCCGTCAATGTAACTCTTTTTCGTCGTTTCTACGTTCGATCGCCGCGAAAACGCGCGAGTATAAAAATCCTACAAAGTGATGATCCGAATTAAAATAGATTCCACAGTTACGTGAACAATTTTCACGGCGATCGAACCTTTCTTTTCATTTTTTTTTCTCTTTTTTTTTTTTTTCTTTTTGTACATGGCACCGCATCTCAAATCTTAGTACGAATATTTTGCTTCGATCGGGATCGAAAAATCACACCTTAGTCCGCGATACAATGTATTGTAGTAGTACTATGATCGATAGTAATTATAAGGCAGATATCTAAGATCTTTATATTTATTTGAATTTCTTTTTTTTTTTTTCTCGGTACGTGTGTGTGTCTGTGTGTTTGTTCACCTTATCTGTTAGTTACTTTCTATATCTTGGCTCTGTACATTTGATACATTGACGCATACAACGTGGTACGAACAACTAGCTTATTGGTACGTGCCTAAACCTGCGATGTAACGACCTAAGCGTTATTACTAACTGTTAGTGTTGCATACATTTTATCTCGTTTTTTTTCAGCAATTGTACGCAGTCTCCAAGCTATCTCCAGTAAACAAGTTTTGTGTATTTTTACGGCTGATTCGGTTACTGATTCAGTTACTTGCAACAGGACATAAAAAGTTCTAATCATCGATAAAATAAACGATCGTATAAAACGCAACATACATGTTATTTAACGTCCCCAATGCCACAGAACTGAATTACGAATTATCTAGTTGCTTTCGGGTACGTACGAGGTCTAATGAAATAATCGATATTTCCTAAATAATTCTATGTATATATACATTACATATTGCAATCGTAGAACCAATTAAGAATAGCTAATAATACCGACATTTGCGTGGCCAAGAACAACGATAATTAGGACGATACGTCAAACATAAAAAAAAAAAGGCCTTGCGATAGGCGTATTAAATATCGATTATGTACACGTATGTAAGCGAACATTTTGTGTTACCAGAAAGTAGAGTACATACGGATTAAGTGGCTCTTTTAGAAATACGGACTCAACATTAAAACTAGAGTTTGTGTTCTTTCTTTTTTTTTTTTCTCCTTTTTATAACGCTTCAACAAAAATGACCCGAACGAAGTTCCCTTCCGTTATTCGTGTCTGTGATTTAGATAAGAAAATATCTTTCAACGAGTTAAAAAGCTTTGATTGATTCGTTAATTGAACACACATACTGGCATTTTCTTCTTCTCACCGTTCGTCATTTATCAGGTTATATACAACTTTTGATCTTCAAGAAAATTTTCTATTAACACACAAGAGTATCGGATATACTGAAATACCAAAGCGTTGTACGCACGAACGAAAAGTATTGATAAAATTAACAGATCCTCCTTTCTCTTCTGTTCTTCGTTTCGCCTCGCTCTGTTTAATCCTTACTATTGCACGTTTTACACTTTATTTTTTTCGCATTCTCTCCGTTCAACCACACTGTAACTTATGATTCGTGTCGTATATACATCGTATGCGCGCATTATATCGTTAAACACATTTGGGTGATTCCTTTTTTTCTCTTTCTTTTTTTTGTGTTTTTTTCTTTTTTTTTTTTCTATCAACGGTTCAAGAAGGCAGATATCTTATAGGACAGCTTTCGGAAAAGAGGTACGAGTAATTGAAGATTTTATGTATAATGTAAAATCTGCGCGTTCTCTTCTCTTCTACTCGTAAGAAAGTATGTTCGAGAAGTCAATAGTTTTGTCAGTCAGAGGAAAACACAACATAGACAGAAAACTTCCCCTACTGTTTTAGAAATAAATAGATTTCTACATCAACCGAAACTTCATTTTTAAACCGTAGAAGCCTTCTTCGAGGATGGTCCGAGCAGATACACTTTATTCACAAATATCACTGGTGTACTCACTCTTTGTTAGAAACTTCTGCACATAGTTTTGATTCCTGGATGTTCTTCCTGCGCAGGATTTAAGTCGATGAAACCTAATTTACTGTAGAACTCATGAGCCTCCTTGTCCGCGTTTGATATTGTAGTATGTACACCGAAAGAACCTGAGAAAATATTATTTCAACATCCGTATCTTTTTATAACAAGCAATATTTTCACAGATACGCAAAAAATTGTATACCGTTCGCTCTTAAAGCCGCAAGAATGCACGTAATTAATCTTTTAGGGACAGATTGGTCCGTAACGCTTGGTAATATAACACACAACAGCTTCGACGGATGTTGTCTGCACAACTGTTCCGGTACATCCGGAACAAACGAGTGGAAATATTGTATGGCATCCTAAATCCAAATTCGACAAATTAATAACTGTTCTTATTTACGTAATCAACGATGATGGATTAAAAATACCTGAACATTCTGTGGTAATTCATTGATATTATCCTCCAGCGGATACTTCATCCGTAACTCAGGAATCCAAGAAACAGTTAATTTCTGATTATAAGATTTTACATTTAAGGCAGCCAGTGCATAACCTACTATACCACTCTCATCTTCGACAACCATACATAGTTCTGGACTCAAGGTTAGAAAACCGCCGACCAATCTGTAATCAAAAATTTAACACTGAAAATTATGTGTCCTAACAGAAAGACAATACTCCTATATCGTAAATATTCTTTTTACCGATCTGCCATAGCAGAGGATCCTGCACAACCGCAGGCTTTATTGCACACAGCGTAAACTGCTTCTTCGTCGCTTGATAAATAAGGCCTAATTGTGTAGATTTTACTACTGGGCACTTCTGGTGCTTTGTAAACGAATAAGTCATTACCACTGTCCACTGGAATTAATCTCTGGAAGAATAAAAAATATCTCATATTAATTTTCCTTATTTTTTCTCTAATGAACATACTTTTCTGATTTAGAAAAAATATGGCAAATATACCTGTAGATCAGCCGTAAGTCCTCCACGAAACACCCACGGTTCTTGATCTCCGCTCATAAAAGTTTCTTTCCAACCATTCGAGAACCCTATCCCAAGACACAGTACATGACATTAATAAAATTGTGAAATACCAAACATTATGTACGCGCGATTATGCAATTTGCAAAATTTATGAAATGGCCTCCACTGCTCTGAACACTAAATTTTGCTTAAAATTTGTAACATGCATAGATAGATTTCGATCGATGGAGCTTTCTTTCTTTATCTCGTCCGCGCTATCCTGTCATTTGCATGAATCATAAAATCGAGAGAATCGTACTTGTGAGACAAAGAAATCCATCAATCGAACACAAAAACTACGGTGCACCATTTCGTTGACGAATAAAATCATATTTTAACTAGGTCGTGTTTGAATTGATTGTTCGCATACATGATGAACAATATTGAAACAGAAAGAAATAAGAAATTCATAAGGTAGTTTGGGAAACGAGTCTCGTTAAAGGGAGATTAATTTGTCAACGTTAAAAGACTGTGTACTGATATTGATGTCGAATCAATTGTGATGAAAAATATAACAAAAAAAAAAAAAAAGAAAAGTTGATTTACAAAGAATGTTGCACCAAAGTCGCGCAAAGACAAATTCCTGAGATGATGGAAGAGAAGATGGGATTGGTGGAATGGTAATTCAGTTTGCCAAAATGCGCCTGAAATAAAACTCCTATTACTCCTGAAAAGAATACAGTTTCTGCAACTAAAAGAAATTAGTACAGGCAAGTTGGCAAAAGGAGGATGTTCTACTGGTCATTCACAATTCACGAAAGAAGCATCCGATGAGCATAGTAAAAGTATAATTTTCTATGAACGTTATTCATCCTTGCGAATAATAAAAATTTCAATAAATTCTATGAATCGAAGAGAAGCGTTGGGGGATACAACTTTCATTGATTATACTTGACCAGTACAATTCTCAGGAAAAGTCTTTAACATTTCATAAAATTGTCCTAACTTTGCCAATTTTGTAGAAATTTCAGATGGACTTACTTCGCGTGCAAAAATTGTTGGCATACAAAATTTATTGAAATCTAACGGTTCACAAACGGAATAAAATTTACAATACAATTTTGAAATATACTTAAATCATACGTATCTTCAAACAATGATTAATATGCAAACAAATGATGGATAATTAACTGAAATTCAATTATGGAAATAAATTCGATGGAACGAAATAAAACTCAAACAACGTTTACAACTGGTTTACAGGAACAAAATTTCAATAAAAGTTTCATGAAAATTTTTGCAAAATAAAAAAGTATGTCCATCTTGTACCAAACTACATTAAGTACTAGATATGTTTGTGTTGAATACACATAGATCCTCAAGGCATCAGAACGCTGCTTCTACGCGCAAATCTCTTGTTTATATTAATTATAAGAATGGATCTTGTACAAAGCTTCAAACGCAGATCGAAATTCTTTCATAAGTTTCGCTAGTTTGAAGCTTTGCTAATCGCGCGCTTATTGTTGGATTACTCAGACTGGTGAATCGCATACATGTGTAGCTGCCCTGGGTAAACGTTGTCATCGTCGACGGGAATCTGCCAAACGCTATCAACAAGACAGAAAACACAGAAATGCACGTTAGTCAGTGAATTGAAGCTGTACTGTTCCTCATACACTTATATTGTTAGCAGAAATTATTTGCTGCACGCATTATCTTTCTTGTACGGTACTTCGCTAGGTATCTTGTCATATATAAATGTATCAATTATGAAGTATCAGTGCAATGAATAGATTTCTGCCAAACATTATCTGTGAAAGAAAGTCAATCAATATGTTAATAGCTGGCACAAAGTTATTTGAAACACAGTATTTGTTCAGGTCCACATAGATGCTGTTAAATAGTTTCCCAAAAAGTGTTTGCTATTGAAATACTTCTGCCAAATATTGCGCTAGAAAGCCACATCAATTCTCTTTATTCTCATGATTTATTTTGCCTTGACGATACACAGTACGTTATATACAACTTTCTGGAGACGGACAAAAGATTATTGCTAATAGATATCAAAGAAAAAAATGAGAAATGCTGTGACATTCTTTATTCGCTAACAGAACTATAAATAGGAAGCCGTTAGTCGACAAATAAGAAAATCATTTCATAAAATACTGTACGCAGTTAAAAGTGAAAAGGTTTACATTGATTGGTTTTAAATGACGAACAACCCCGTTAAGTTTGTGTTTCAGTTCTGTATAAGAGATCATGTTTGGCGCAATTGTATAATGCAGTTATAGTATATATTTTTAGGAAACAGAATTGTATCAAGTAACAAGGGTAAGATTTGTATTTTTAAATTGTTCTGATTCTGACTTACGGCAACCAAATTTGTTCATTTACGCGCGCCACATAGTACATTTGATTCTAAGGCGCAGAAACAAATGTACAGATGCAGTTTCATAGATATGCGATCTATGAAACGTTTCGATTCCAATCATTACTAATGTATGTTCGCATCCTGATCGTTCAAAGAGTAGTCAAATTATCAAAAACAGTTTTTTTAAAAAAAATCAGTGAATATGTCAAACTGATTCGTTTCCCTATTTTTTAAATCTTAATTTAATTGTTGTCTCGCATCATGGTTTCTAACTTTTTATTAAAAAAAAAGAAACAAAAGTTGTGTTCACAAAATAATATCTCTAAAATACTTGTGTCTGATTAAAGATGGTGATATTTATTTTCATTTTTTGATAATTGTGTTTGTAAAGGATAAATAGTTTTGTTTTGCTTTAAAACATATTAACAAAACATCAGTAATTTATGGAATCAATGTTTCTTGCGTGTTTTATGATTGGATAAATTATGTCATTTTACAAGGAAGTGCAGTGTGATATATAATGTAAATTATTGAAAGGCTTAAAAAAAGAAAATGCTTTGGAACGATGTTTAATAAAAAAAAAAC
>SMSQ01018783.1:0-10864 GCA_019453375.1 Ctenoplectra terminalis | reverse complement strand
TAAAAAGGACACTTGGAGTAGCACGCTTCAAATCAGAGAGGTGTGGTGCTTGAGAGGCACACTTGGAGCCATAAGGGTTAGTATTCATAAAATTCTGTAAATTCTAAAGCTTAATTTTTTTAACCAATTAAGTTTAATATTTATTATTAAATTATATATTTCTATGTAGCTATTTATATCTATTTATAGCGTATACAGTTATTTACATGTTTATTATCTATATAATTGTTTATTATTACGAAATTATAAAGTTGTTTATTATCTGTAATACAGTAGTATATTATCTATAAATAGAAATATTAATGAAAAACTGTATTAATTACCACATTACAGCACGGTTAAATTTTCTATAACGGATTTCAAGTATCTGTTCGATGACGCGTTTTTTAATGGAAAGAATAAAAAAGCGAATCTCTATTAATTTCGTTAAAACGCCTAAGATTAAACATCCTTTATAAGCAGAATAAAGTCATCTATCAGTGTTTATTGTACCAATTTATAATCTCCATAAATCATGCGCGAAATTTCAAAGTTCCTTTGATTTATAATTCAATTATAATTCAATTCATTTATAATTCAATTTATTATATTCTTCGGTCACGGTGACTCGTTCCATTTTATATTAATGAAAGGGGGCTCGAAATAGAAACAATGCGGTACAATTAGACAATAGCGTAATCGCTATAAATCATCCTCGGTGTCAGGTAGATTTATTGCTAAATTCTGAATAAAGTACTTTACAGTTTGATTTGACTTCGAACTGTATCGAGGGATAATGTCGTGAAACCCCGTATAAATAAAGTGCATCGCGAGGATAGCGTTCGCGCGCACGCGAGTACGCCTTCATCAGAGACGTGTTTATGGCGCCATAAAAAAATAAAAATAGAAAACATTTTTACGGTGCCGATCATTAAAGTCGACTTGGCGAAGAAACGAAGATGTTCTTCAATTAATGTCTTGCGGGTTCACGCAACTATGATTCTCGAACGTGCTCACGCGCGCGCGAAAAAAAAGGCCCGAGGCAAGAGGAAAGGACGCAAAGGATAATTTTATCTTTATGTTTGATGTACATAAAATGAGTGTAAAATATTTTACGGTAAACCTAATTAATTTAAAATATAATTGCTAAATTATTATTGAATTATTAGCAGCTATGTTGATTAAAACTTACTATATGTGCACTTTTTATAACGCTTGAAGCATGCATTGATACAGAATGTAATTTATGAACTATCTTTACTAAATTTGTAATGTAAATATTTCTACTTTTATTTGATAAAAATGAATAGAAATATCAATGAAATAGAAACTTATAGCAATCGCAATCGTCATTTTTTAAAATGTTTACAGCATGTACAATACAGAATGTAATTACTGAATTAGTGTTAAGAAATTTGTAATGCAAATATTTTTACTTTCATTTGAGAAAAGTATACAAAAATCAATAGAATTATGAATGAAATAGAAACTCATAGCACTCGCAATCGTCATTTATTAAAATGTTTACAGCATGTACAATACAGAATGTAATTACTGAATTAGTGTTAAGAAATTTGTAATGCAAATATTTTTACTTTCATTTGAGAAAAGTATACAAAAATCAATAGAATTATGAATGAAATAGAAACTCATAGCACTCGCAATCGTCATTTATTAAAATGTTTACAGCATGTACAATACAGAATGTAATTACTGAATTAGTGTTAAGAAATTTGTAATGCAAATATTTTTACTTTCATTTGAGAAAAGTATACAAAAATCAATAGAATTATGAATGAAATAGAAACTCATAGCACTCGCAATCGTCATTTATTAAAATGTTTACAGCATGTACAATACAGAATGTAATTACTGAATTAGTGTTAAGAAATTTGTAATGCAAATATTTTTACTTTCATTTGAGAAAAGTATACAAAAATAAATAGAAATATTACTGAAATGAATGAACACGTTAAAAAACAAAATCCAGATACCAACGTAACTCCAGGTTAATAAAGTTTGATTAACCCGTGACAAGGATACCTAACATTAACAGGTAATCAGCGTACATTAAGAAAACTGGAAGACCAAAAATTTTGTGCGCCTTTATACGATTAGTAAAACAACAGCAGATGAAATATTACAATACCGATATTTAAAATAAATACAAACATTTTAATTGTCGTATCTACAACAATCCTCCTTTTTTCCACCATATTACGCATTAAGCAATTCTTCCTTCCACATGCTTACATATTTCTAATATTACAGCTTCGTTTCCAATGAAACTGCCAAGTCACCGCGGCATACATTCGCTGATATGCAAATACCGCTGTCTAATTGTATTCTCAATGATTACGTGTAATCTGCGCAAAGTCTCCATTGACGCAAATGTCACCGTTTTGAAAACTCTTCTAAGCACGCGTACTATCGTTTGAAGATACTATCATGACGCTTTAAACCGTATCAATTTATCTCTTATCTCATTTTACCTTGTATTCGTGTGTTTTAACTGCTTTTTCTTCCCGCGAATACTTTTCTTGAACGGATTGCTGTTTTTTTCTTCGTTGCAGACATTACGTCGCAGTTACTGCTAGATAATTAGCGACGAACGCGGTTTGGTTTTATCTTACATTGAGGTAGTTACATTTTGTTGTACAGATTAGTATCTTTTCAACAATTTAGCGTTTTTTTAATATGGTCATTCAATGTTAGAACCACGTTCGAGTACGGCTTATGTTTCTATCTTTGAATTTGAAATCTTCTACACTCGACTAGTCGATAATTCGTAATTAAAAATATAACGCAACAATTAAACGACTACGAATTATGAATTAGCATCTAATTGGGAATAGTTATAAGTCATGAATAAAAAAGTTACAAGAAGTTATCAAATATTCGAATGGATAAATTATAAACCTTATGAAATGAATAAAAAAATAAATAAATAAAATCGCGATTGTAAAGGTTACTGAAAAGTGGTTTCGTTTTCTTTATTAAAAGTTCATGTGTTATTTTAGCGCAACCACTGGTGAGTCTGGTCATAATCGTCCTTTTTTCCTGCTCAAGCTGTAATTTTAAAGTTCCTAAACAGGAACTTCATTCCTACAACTGCATGGTAAATCAACGGTTTATTGTTCGCGAGATGCCATTTTTATAGACGTCAATAAATTCGAAATTTCCACCGGTTTCAACCCTTCCCAGTTTTTGAAACGCGTCGTTTAGCCTCATAAAGAATATGGACAGTTTGGTAAAAGAGTTAAGCATTCATCTTCAACGCTACCGACGATCTATGAATGAATTTATTACATACTCGTAGTCCAGCTTTAAACATCAAGGTTAATTCTTGTTAGCGTAATGAGAGTTATACATTGGTTCGTTCTGCTTCATTAATTTGTGCAATATATTTTCTTCCAACGATGTTCATTCAAATGTAACAATATTTTTTATGATTTACACAAAAACGTAAATAATTTATATAAATGTAAATTTTAAAACTTTATTTGAAAAGAAGGTTAGAAGTTAGATTAACCCTCTATAGCCCGAATTTTCTCTGCTTATTGGAGAAAAAATTACGATCGATTACAATTTTTCCAGTAGATTCCACTTATATTTAACTCTTTGCGGCACGGGACTTCAGATAATAAAATAAACCCATGCTGCATTGAAATTTGATTGTGTTTTAAATGAAACAAAATTGGTATATCTTTACTAATAAAGGAATCACATAATGTAAAAACATAAAAAAATAATAGTAATTCAATTGAATTTGTTGTTATAGGATGTGCCACATGGGTTCATGAATGGTTCTTATCAAAGCACGTCCTTTTCCCTAAATCAAGATGGAACTAAAAATGGGACTAAAAATGTCCCACCATGCATTACGGTGCATCAAAAAGGTGGGACACTTTTAATCCCAGCGTGCCCCAAAGAGTTAATACGTTCCGTGCCACGTGGAGCGCATACGCCCCACACTGAACTTTCCGTTGAAGTCATTTGGAATCTTCATTCTAAAACGAAGAATTTTGTAAACCCTGTAAACTGTGTAAACTAGTACTAGTAACTTTGTAAACTTTGTAAACTAAACTGTACACCCCTTTCTTCACAATTACAGTCTTTGTGTTTTTGTACAGATTGTAAAGCATACGTTAAACGCAAAATTATTTAACCCTCTGTAGCCCGAATTTTGTCTGCTTATTGGAGAAAAATTTACGATCGATTACAATTTTTCACTTTGATTTGAAAATGTTTAACACTAAAACTACCGACGATTAAAGTATACCAATTTGTATCAAAGAAATTACAATAATAGATACTTGAAAAAATACATAATACAGCAGAAATAAATCATCAACCATATATTTTACAGGAAATCGCAGAAAATACTCGAAAGTGCACCTTTAATAATTTATAAAATTTGAGTAAAGAAATTACGAACCGGTCATTTGACCGCTTTGGTAGCTTTAGTGTTAAACTAATAATCACCGTAGGTGGATCGCGGTGTCGCTACGGTAACACAGTAAACAAATTTAATAGTGCAAGTGATAACTGAACAAAATTAATTTTTTAAAATATAGATACATCAGTTTGTAATTTTTAAGTCACACGATCCCATAGAGGGTTAATACGAATATTTTAATCCTACGAAGTTTTTAATCCTCTTTCCATTCTTAAATCCTTTTTCCAAATTAAGTCTACGGGTAAAAATCACAATTTACTCAAGTTGTAAACTATGGGTGGTAGCCTGCGTTCGTACCTAATCATTATTCCAAGAATTTACCTGAGTTTTGTCATCTTCAGAAAACGACTCCATTATTCTGTACCTAAATACCACTGTTTCATTATGTTTGACGAAGCTTTTTCACTTGTATAACGTTTTCAATAGGAGATTGTATTATTACATTTTTGTGTCCCTTGTTCATCCAGTGTCTTTCTTTTTTATTATTTTAAGTACCGTATAAATCTTTTCGTATTTAACTTCAACGATAACAAAGCGTGGTGTAATATATACTATGTTAATATTTATTTAACATTCGATATGCAATTATAAGAAAATAACATAATACAAGAATTGTGGATATTATCGTTTTGTGTGGTTCTTAAATGTATATGAAATATGTTTCGTAAAAACTGGAAATGAATGCCCATTAGAAAAAGGAAAGCGTAAGTCCCATGGTGATAAAAAAATTTTTCTAAGAGCTGGAACGGGACTAAGGATTAAGTTGGAAAGTTTTCTGTTTTCTTAAGGAAACGGACTTTATGTTGCATCCTAGTTTTTCAGCCATTATGGTCAAACAACTTTGAGATTCGGAGAACCCGAAACTTCACCGAGACTTAGAAAATTTATATAATTAAAAATAATATATAGGTATCTTAAAGTATTTATTTAACACTAAAACTACCGACGATTAAAGTGTATCTATTTATACCAAGGAAATTAGAATAACCTATATTTGAAAAAATACGTAATACGAGGGAAACAAATCTTTAACCATATAGTTCACAGAAAATGACGGAAGATACTCAGAAATGCGTCCTTAAAAATTTTTTAAATTTTCGTGAAAGGTTACGAACCGGTCATTTGACCGTTTTGGTAGTTTTAGTGTTACGAAACGTATTAAAAAAAAAAATGTTGAATTAAATTAAAAATATTGAAATATAAAATATAAATATAAATTAAAAATGAATCTTACTACTTATGCAAATTTTTCCGAAGCAATATGTGTACAAATTAACTTTCCATATAACTGGTATAAAGAATAACTTATAATTTTCCGCTATTATTAAATTCATTTTTTACCAACCATTTCATCTGTTACTTCTAAAATTAAATAAAAACCAGTCTAGATGCTATAAAACATATAAATACACAACTCTGAAAATATACAATATATGTACAATTAATTACACAAAAAATTGATAAACCAAAAGAACGATACATCTAATGCAATTACAAGAATCTAATCAAAGTGATAAAATGTAATAATGAAAAAACGTTGGTGTACACACAAAACTACTTAAAGCAGAAAAGAGACAGGGAAGAACAATAATTCTAGGTGAAAAACAAAATATCCAATGCCCCCGCGAAAAAGCAGAGGGTGTCGTCTATGCAATGTAGGCGGGAATATGTTTAGCATAAGTACCAAAACGTGCAATGACAACAGAAACGTACACCTACGATGGGTATTGCGACGTATGGGTCGGAATAGACCCTACAGGTCTTTACGATCGTTTCTATTAGGGGCAATTTCACTACAGTTAGGTTTAAAATTTTTAAAGAGGTAAGTAAGTACAATGTAGAGCAATCATCGGCCCTCAGGCTGGCCGACGGACAATGCAAAACAAAAGAGGGTACGGGAAAACTGTCCCGAAACGCTGCCCTCTTTCGGATTCGTCCCATTTTTAATTAAAACGGTAACGTTTTAGGGCCACTCTCTTAGGACCCCCATCGGTGGCCCGCTATTAAATTTCCCTGAAATTTGGTTGGCCTATTTTTGGAAACAAGATTTTTCTAGCTGCTCACGTCAAAATGTAGGTACGCGGTGCTTTCAATTTAGTAGTAGTTATTACTTAATGACGGAAACATTTTTTCTAGCGGAACGTTCTGAACTTTCGAGAGACTTCGACGCTTCTTTCTTCTACGAAAAGGTCGACTGAGATTTTGATAAGACTGAAACGAGAATCAGTTTTACGTTCTATTTTTTTCTTTTTCTTTTTCTTTTAACCGAAAATTTTATTTTTGTTTCAGATTCTTTCGTTTATACCTCTTCGTTCGTCACGTTTTTTTTTTTTTTTTCTTTGTCAATAGATACGGTGGTGACAAACACTGGTTGAAGTAACTAGAGAGAAGATAAGGTTTGTTGGTGTATTAAGGCATCCGCGCGTTGACAGTTTGCCATTGTTGCGATACCACGACATTTTCGCATCTCTAAAGTCATAAACTAACCGAGTAATTACGGCGTTTACCGCAGCTGTTGTGGACCCGTGTACCGAGCAGTAGGGTTTAGGGAAACTGAAGGACTTCTTGCAAGAAACGTCGTGATGACACCTTGACAAAGTGCCCGCGACACAGCGGCCATTGACAGTGGCAACAAACGTCTTTTGTCACGTTATTACACCATCGATCATTCGACGAAAAGGAAATTGCGTGGCGTTACGTAAATTACCAGAAGCGTGAAAGAGGCGATCGTTAGGAGACATTTTCTAACCGCGATGAATAGCGGATGCAATTTTCTTCTTCGTGTTTAAATATTGACGACACAAATTTAATTATTGAAAAAATATATAATTAGTTAACACGTTCCGTGCCACGTGGAGCGCATACGCCCCACATTGAACTTTCCGTAAAAGCCATTTGGAATCTTCATTGTAAAACGGAGAACTTTGTAAACCCTGTAAACTTTGTAAACTGTACACCCTTTTCTTCATAATTATCTTTGTATTTTTGTACAGATTGTAAAGCATACGTTAAACGCAAAATTATTTAATCAGTCTGAATGAAAAGTGTCTAAAAATCAGTCTGGCACGGAACGTGTTAATAATATTAAAAAAATTATAAAACAAATAGAAAATTAATATTTTTACACGTATAATATATTTTATTCTTCTATTCCTACCAATAAAAAATTTCTACTAGTTTGTTTAAAAACTTGACTCAATTTTTTGAATTAATGCCTAAATATATATAAATATTTATACAATTTTCAAGACGAACTGTGATGAATTTCAAAGCCAACCTAACTTAATCCTCTATGGGACCGTGCGACTTATAAGTTATGATCTGAAACGATACGAGGGTTAGTTATATTTATTAAATGTTGCAGCAAACATAGTGAACACGAATGCTATTGTATAAATATACAGTAGTGCTCGTACAAATGATATTTTCATGATATATTTCTTAACTGTATGACTTAAAAGTTACAAACTGATGTATCTATATTTTAAAAAATTAATTTTGTTTAGGTATCGCTGCACTATTAAATTTGATTACTGTATTACTGTAGCGACACCACGATCCATCTATAGTAATTGTTAGTTAACCCTCTATGGGACCGTGTGACTTAAAAGTTACAAACTGATGTATCTATATTTTAAAAAATTTAATTTGTTCAGTTATCATTGCACTATTAAATTTGATTACTGTGTTACTGCAGCGACACCACGATTCATCTACAGTAATTATTAGTTAAAACATTTTCAAATCAAAGTGAAAAACTGTAATCAATCGTAATTTTTTCTCCAATAACCAGACAAAATTCGGGCTATAGAAGGTTAAAAAACGACATCCATCTTGCATGATGCTATATTAATCGTTAAACATATATCTTCAATATATACCGAATGTTAAATTTCCATACAAACGAATACTATTTAAGGTCTTGAAAAGGATGAAAAAGGGCAAAAAAGGATCTCTAAAAAAATTACAAGATCATCACAATTATCCTAATCGCGTAATTTCGCGTGGATGGCAAGGAAACGGCGACGAGAAGGGGTGGCGATCGAAAATAGGGGTCGGGAAACGGGAAAGACCGGAAAGGCCAAGGGAGAGAGAAATGTGTAAGAGGGAGAGAACAGGTATCCGTAGGCGGAGCGTTTCCAAGTGGCGAACGAAAGGGGCTTAAGGGACCGCAAGCGCTGGCTGCAATGCGAGTCAATATTGTGACACACGTCGCCGTCGGTGGGCCTGAGCCAGCTGCCATTATACCATGATATTATCTTTGGCTTCTACTTAATGTAATCGACCTTGCGATGGGATGGTTTCACCTACATCGACATGATTTGCTCCGACAATTATTGACATTCACGAAACACGCCTGCCATTACCGATTTCGAGATCGGACGCGTGATTTACGAATGATCAAGGCTTCAAAGGATGCTATGTAACGTTTTTGTGTAAATTGAGCTTCCTTAGCGGATAAAAGTAGTACGTGATGTTCTTTCGCATAAAAAATTATAATCTTTACAGGTTAACACTAGAACTACCCCGTAGCAGTCAAAATGACTGGTTTTAACACTAGATTTACGGAACCCGTCAATTTGACTCAACTTCAGATTTCGTGCTTAAGTTTAACAATCTTAAATATAAACTGCGGAAAATATAAACTGAAAATGAAATTTATATAGAAAAATGTACGAAGTAAATCTCTGCTTATAGAAATCTATTAATTTGAAGTAAACCGAACTAATGATGTTACAAAAAATTTGTATTTCAATGTACCCATTAAAATGATCTAATCGATGCCCGTAAATCTAGTGTTAAATTTCTCATAGAAATTTTATTTTACAGTAGCGCATTTTTAGGAATTTTCTATAATTTTTTGAACAAAATATGCACAAAGAATTATCAGTAATGTAAGTATTTTTTCAAATACTTATTATTTTGATTTCTTTGGTACGAACAAGTCTATTTTAATAGTTATATTTAATATACTATTTTAATATTATTTTAATAGTATTAGAATTTAATAAGAATTTAATAGAATCGTCGGTAGTTCTAGTGTTAAACAGCATACCAATTTTGGTCGGTTTTCCGTTAGGCTGCGATATTAACCCTCTGTAGCCCGAATTTTGTCTGCTTATCGGAGAAAAAATTACGATTGATTACAGTTTTTCACTTCAATTTGAATATTTTTAAACTAATAATTGCTGTAGATGAATCGTGGTATCGCTACAGTAACACGGTAATGAGATTTAACAGTACAGTGATAACTTGAAATAAAATAAATTTTTTTAAATATAGATACATTAGTTTGTAACTTTTGAGTCACACAGCGCCATAGAGGGTTAATTAAAAATCATTTGATCGCAAAATAGTTAAGAATTTAAGAAAAAAATTGTAAAGGCCCGCAAAGGAAAGTCGTATCTTTGTTTAATGTGATTTAATACAATCCATTAATGAATTATAAGGTATTATTTTTTGAAATTGATACTATCAGTCTTTAGAAACCAACGACGCCTAAACGAAAATTTCAGCGTCGATTCGCAAGCATCTGTGTGGCGCTTAACGTGTTAATATAAATATTGAAGAATATTAAAAAGAATATTACCAACAGAGGTAAATTAATATTTAATAAAAAATGCAGTAACTTTTGAACTCGGAAATCAGTTTACAATAATTCTCTGAAACTGTTGCAAATTTTAATCGATTTTGATTATTTGTGTTAAGTTTTTCAATTTGAATGGTTTTTACATCAACGGTAATTTTTTTTATCATTTTTATCAGATGATAAAATACTTGTTAAAATTTGAATAAGTTCGCAATGAACTCTTCCTACTATCAGTCTCTTTTATAATTCCCAATAAAAGTAATAGTTAGATAAACGTACAAATCAATTTCTAAAGTAGATAAAATCTACGCTCATAAATTTTAATAGTAACTAAAGTTGAACCGAAAAGCTTAGATTAATTCAATGGGAAACGTGTACGCGTGTTGAGCGTAAAGAACACGAGTTACAAGTCACTAGAAAGAAATATAGAGTGCTGATAAGCAAGGGATATCTTCTATTATTGCTGAAAATAGTTCGGGTAGGTTGTCCGCGGTTAGATGCAATCTTTATTCGCAAATGTTTAATTCACATTTTAGAGTTATGTAAACATAATAAACAATGATGATCGATCTTAATTATACCAGCCGCAAAATCAAGTTTTTGGCTTTAAATCATTTCTACGGCCGGATGATTTATGAACTCAGTTGGTGCAGTTTATAATTGTTATACATTCTTAATTATGTATGATTTTGTTACGACCACGCAATAAAGTATCGTTTCAATCTGCTGGCTTGGTGCAACGAACGCGATGAGCTATGTAAATCGCGATTTTCTTCAGTACATCGGTCTGATTCAAAGATATATGAATTTTTAAATAGAGTAACGAAGTTGCAACG
>SMSQ01018782.1:0-22138 GCA_019453375.1 Ctenoplectra terminalis | reverse complement strand
GAAGAGTTTGTGAATTGTTCAATTCAGTGGTTGTCAACTGATAGGAACCCGAGCTTTTGGAACCCCCGCACCTTTGACGTATTCGATTTATGAACGTAATGTAGTATGCTATTACCCTTGTCAATCGCGTGAGCGAGCAGAATTTGTCGAAGATTTCATTATTAGTGGCTGAAAGCAACACGGTAGGCACCCATCTATCTTTACCGGACTCTACAAATGGTACACGAGTGTCTGCTGAGCTTCGGTCGAGGTTTTTGATACCCAGATCAGTTCCTTCCATCAAATATTTTGTTTATATAAACTAGACGATTCGAAGCCACGTGATAAAATGTCGACTGGATTGTCTCCAGAAGATTTTGTGTTAATCGATTCGCAACGTGTTTTCCACTTATTTGAAGGAGCGTTAATCTAAACCAAAACTATTGTTGAATCTGTCCAATAATACCTTATTCAACCTGTTTCAACCTTATTTGTGAGTTGTGCGAGTAAAGTTGCGACGCATAATTCTAATCTGGAAACAGTTGTGGTGTTTAAGGGGGTTTCCACAATTTTAAGCACAAAAATCTCACAACCATATTTCCTTTTCGGTCTGCCGAACTTGTGTAGATACACGCCCCATATGCCGTTTCAGAAGCGTCCGAGAACCCGTGCATTTCTACGTCCGTCGCATGATCTATGGTTGTACGTTTTGCAATTGAAAAATGCTTTACCTGGTGAAGATTACTACGAAATACGAGCCATTGAGAGTATAAAAGTTGAAGTATCGTTTCGTCTCATCCCACCTGCAGCTACCAAAGTGCATTATTAATTCGGCCTGTATAATGACTGGACTTATTAAATCTAGTAGGTCAAATATTTGCGCGATCTTGGATAGTATTAAGCATTTGGCTATTCTCTTGTTTTCGAATTGTCAGACTGCGTACCTAAGCTTATCCTGTCTTTCTTGGTATTTATTCCTATTTCACATTTCATTTCTTTAACCTAAAGCCGATAGAATCTTTTGTCTTTTAATCTTTTAATTGATTGGCTTTAACTATGGGGTCTGTTCCACTAAGCAAGTCATCTACATAAAGATCTCTTATGATAGTACGGCTCCCAGATGGGCATTTTTCAGCGCAATTTTTAACTGTTTCGTGTAATACCCAAGTAACCAAGAAGGATGCAGATGCAGTACCAATTCCTCTTAATTCCTCTGTAACGTGCATCTTATGTCAACGGTTGTCTCCTAAACTTACGTTTCAAAGAAAGCAATTGCGGTTCCACCTGCTCGCGAAAGTTCCCCAGCTGCTCGGTATTTTCGCAGAACGGGACGTTGACTACATACCTGTTGTCATTATTCCCAGTGGTCGTTTTTGTAAAAAGTTTTTCACACGCATTTGTGGCGTCCGAAATGCTACTTTCCCTATCAATATTGTTCTCAATGTTCCAGAATCACGATATTTGTTGTAATTGTTCATTGGTAACTACGTGGCATGTTTTTAGTCCCATTGTCTAATTTTTTCAAGAGAATAAGAATTATAATTGTATACCATTGATGCGTCGATTCTCCCAAAGCACGCAATGCACTGTTTGCATCATCAATGAACTGTCTTAAGTAAGAACGAGATCCACGATCGGGAGAAACTAATTCTAAAAGTGCATAAATATGATGATATACTAGGGCCTTTGGATCTTCGTAACGATTCTTCAATTTTTCCCAAGCTTCTTCGTAATTAACATCAAATACCTCAAGCGACTGTATCACGCGTGCCGTCTCATCCTTCGAAGCAGAATCTAAGTAATGAAATTTTCGACCATTTGAGAGCGATTTATTGCTATTTACTAATAATTCGAACGTATCTCGAAACTTTATCCAGCTATTATAATCGCCGCTGAAGTGGAGAAAAGAAATTGTGGGTAACGCGGGCCCTGACTCTATTTGCGTTGTAGCAGGGGAGAGCATGGAAAGAGCTAACACGGCTTTCGATTCCGATAGTCGTAAACAATTAATATAACCTTCGACAGAACTAATTAAATCAAAATATGCATTCTCAAAATCGTCACACTTGGACGCTTGAACAATCGCATGCTTCGTGCACATGCGGCTAAATTTCCTATTTGTTTTTGTATGTGTCGAACCTATCGAGTAATGTTAAATTAGACTATAATTTGAAGCGAACCGATTGGTGAGAAGCTTCCAGCCTCGAAATATTTTTTGAATCGAGTCAACGTGGATTTTACATGACCCCACTCAATACTCGAATATTTTGCTTGTTAATCGCTCGATAACGCAAGATAGAAAGACAACTGACTCACGACATCGAAGAGAGGATTGGATCGGCTGCTGACTGCTGCCGATGCTCCCATAAAGGTTGCCGTGACGTCTGGCTCTGCTCCTTCCAAGACCTTGGCTACAGTGGATGCACACAGTGGATGCAGCGTCAGAAATGCTGCGTCAAAACTCTCGATGATAAGCCGCTCGTTGTCCTTTCATTCAGCTGTCGTACCGCGTGCTACTTCCCTCGATACTCAGCGTCCAAAACCACGAACTAAGTGATGCTGCAAACAGCCATCGTTGTCCAGAATCACAATCTGGGTAATAGGTCTTGTAATGTCTGGAATCTTCGTCGGTGACGATCCGGGTTCAGATCTGATTGTAAGCCTCCTAGTCTTCCAGATGGGCAATGTCACAATCTTGTGATACAAGAGTGCGATGTTCAGTGTATGGAGTCGCAAACCAAACGATATTGCTGACTGCCGTGGTTATCAGAATCGCAAACTGGGTTCCAGGATTTGCGATATCTGTTTTCCTCTTTAAGAGTGGATCCGATCCGTCCACTCGATGCTGATCAGAAACTGGGTTGCAGACGTCTTGATGCTAATTTCAATTCTCGTATCATTGAGCTGTGTTGTCATTGTATAGATCCCCTTGCTGGTGCTGCTCAGAATCCAGCTCAAAGGACCAATATGTTAAGCATAATTTCGCAATATTCTATGCTCGTAATATTAGTTGTACGGTTAGTGCCGCCTTACATACGTATTTTGAGTTTACAAAGAACAAAGTTAACTATCTATGCGCCGCGTATTTATCAAAAAAATGGTAGCAGGCGGAATGTTAGCCAGCCAATCACCAGTGAGCTTTGGCTCTGTGTTTTTGCACCTCCAGTTTACCCGACGTCCTCAATCTTGAAGGGGTTTTTGAGTTTTTCCAAAATAAAGCGAAAGGGGGTGGGGCGAGAGACATCGTTAGGCAACCGGCTGGCCGCGATAGTCGATGAATTTATGTTGGGCGTTTGTTCGTCGTTTGAATAGCAAAAAACATACATTAATTTTTAAGGAAATAGTATGATTGATTCTAGGATATAATTAGTACTTTTGTAAATAAGAAAATATATTATGTTCCCATCATAAATCCAATCCGTGAAACTATTAACAGTATCCCAGTTTTCTCCTTTGGGTGTCCAGTTCAATTCATAGCAGATTCTTGTAGCATACAAACGTACTTTTGGAGCCGTTAAAATGAAATTGTCTTCAAATATATACGAGAAACTTTTATTCATTCAACTATATCCAATACGAACAATACTCTGCGACCGAAAAATTTCATTGGTATCAACGTCGCAGCAGTGATATCAACAAGATGGTTACCAAGATGTCTGCACGTTGTGCAGAACAAGCACGTCAAGTATTACAAAACTAGTTATCTAATTAATGGATTCCACATGAAGGACAAAATTCCTCTGGTTCACCGGAACCAGAACACCGCTGGTTCATTCTCCGTAATCGATGCTTTACTTCTTTTCTTTGAGATAACTGGAAAATAACACTTGAAAACATCGAGGAACATATCGTTAGAGATTATAATACCATTATGTAACTCTAGAATCGCTTCAACATGTATTCATTGGTTCGGGTTGCACCGAATATAATGCAAAACATTTTGAGCATTAGTATTTAGCATAACAATAAATACTTATACTAAGAATTATTTGAACAATATCTTTGTAATCGCTGGTCTTTTTAGCTTACGTATACAATCTATACATATACACAACTGCTAGCTTGGAAGTGTAACAAAAAATAATCATTATTTCGGTCTTCAGGAAAAAATCAAAGAGTTTTGGAATGAGTAAGATTGTCGTTTTGCCAGCATTTGAAATAGCTCAGAAAGACACAGAAGTAAAAAAAAGTCGGTTCTATATGTGTTATTTGAAGTTGCTATTTCAAACTGGTACTTCTGCATTTTCCTGTTGTGTCAATTCAAAGAGAAATGTTTTCGAGCTGCATTGTTAGCGGTAATGAATAATTAATGTATCGTGACAAACCCATACACTTGTCTATCTATAGTAAAATGAGAAGGACGTAGTTTATTATAAATTGTTAAAATTTGACGAGCTATAATAAAATCAACGCTATACTCAACAACTGGTCAAACTGGATAAAGAATTAATAAAAAAAGACGTTCGTTAATAGTGACAACAGAGCTGAAAGTAATTTTACAGCATAATAATATTAATTGCAAGTTGCGCACTAGTAAAACCACTGGTAAAACAATATCGAAGTTCTTTCACATCCTGCCTGCTCTCAAAACGTTGTACTTTTCAACTGTTACCTGTTTCGTTCGTGCAACACGATCTGAAAGGACAACACTCCATAAATTGAGAAATTGGGTCGATAATTACTTCACCTCCAAGGAATGTGTATTTTTCCTGTGTAGAATCAAATTCTTGCCAGAGTTGTGGAAAAATACCATTCAAACTGGTGGCCATTATTTCAATTGAGAAAAAATTGCAACGGTGTTATTTTGATAAGTATTTTGAGGTGAAAAATTCACAGACCGTACAATTATAATAATTAACAAGCTAATATTAGTCAACGACGAGAAGAGAAATGGTATACATATTACAAAAATATATTAAAACATTCTTCCTCTTTTTGAAATAAATTTATTTATGGAACTCATTTATATTATAAAAATAAAATGGGCGATAAAAGAAATCATCTGCAATTGATATACAATACAAAATACTACACTATACAATTACCAGAAACGAGCAAAATGGAGACCATTGGCAATTTCAATATCGTTGTGTTTGACGGGAAGACATTTTATAGAAATTCTGTCACCAACCGAAAAAGGAAGTACACAAAGACAATACATATTATTTTTCTAAACATGGAGATGCAAAAGAATAATTAGAACAGATATAAGATATAACATGTATGTTCATATTATTTACAATAAATATATAACTAAATACAAGTGATCAAAGTCATGAATATGTATACAGTTTGTTTTAACGTACTCGTTTATTTTAGTAAACACCAAAAGTGTTAAAAGTTGGTGACACGATAACAGTTGAGAAATACTACAACGAGGTGTAGACGATGCATAAAAATGAAAAAAGAAATGCTACCAGTTTTAGTGAACTGTAAGGATACAATCATACTTTTATTGGCTATTAAAGAAAAGCAATAGTTTATTTCCAAAATATTTAATGTTTATTGCATTTTACATATTATAGACTACTTCTCTACGTAGTTTCCACCATTATTAAAATATTTGTCATAACGGTGCACCAATTTTTGTAACCCTACTTCGTAGAAAGGTGTTGCCTGAGATGAGAACTAAGCGTTCACGGCCTCTTTGATATTGTCATCTTGGTGAAAAATGCCAATCACGAAATTTTAGACGATGCGACACAATTTCGTGCAGAACTAACCGTGAAATGTATCGGAAATGAGTTGAAAGTGACGAAGTTGTGAATCGTCTGTTGCCATGAACATTTTCTTCGACCGTACGCACCGAATTATCTTTAACCACAGACAGTCGGTCGCTTCGTTGATCGTCATGCACATTTTCACTACCTTCGTTAAAGTTTCGTACCCATCGCCTTATCATTGAATCACCCGTGGCATGTTGTTCATACACTTCACAAAATAGACGATGAATGTTTGCAGAATTCGCATTTCTTGCATTCTAAAAACGGATGACAGACCGCATTTCACAGGCATCGGGCTGCTCGATTTTCTTGAACATCTTAAACGCACACAATTATCCGTAAACATGGCCTGAGTGTATCAAAATGGCATCTGTGAATTACCAATAAACAAAGGAACGGATGTATAACTTAATGCACGGATGTATAACTGCGTTTCCAGTGTTGCCATAGCAATACCTGTTAACAGAATTTACTTTCTGGATATGCCTCATACTAAACCTTATATCGTACAGATAACCGCTGAAAAGCTGTTTGAGTTAACATATCAAGTTCTGCTCAATCCGCCTTATTCACCAGGCTTGTTTCCATGTGTTTCCAACAAATTTCCATTTACAGGGATGAATCGACAATATCCGTGATAAGGCCATAACTTTTTAGTTTCGAGACTAGCTCATTTAAGCAATAATTGTATTAAAACCAAAGTATAAGATCAAATATTTATTGCAATATATTGTTTATAACGTTAAACTATTGAATTATTGAATAACGAAACAATGACTTTGACATTCACTTTATGGGTAAAATTATCAATTGGACAAAAAATGTTTTTAACATCTATTGTCCACACTAGCAATCATGTTGGGAGCAATTACAGTCTAGATCCTAAAGTAGCTATCGCATACATTGCTATCAGTTTATTGCGAGTCCCATCCACCACGTTCTAAATTTTCTTGGCCAAACTCCTTAAAGATAAGGCACGAGTCTCCGGCATCATCCACATCGTCATCTTCGTTATTATCACAAAGAACAGATCTTTTGAGCTTTTCAAGACATTTTTTTTTAATCTTGCTCTTTTTTATTCTGCCTTCAGCTTTGTTTTCCTGTTTTATATTTGTACTATTTTTTTTCTTTCTTTTTTGACTGCCATCAGACTATCTTTATTAGATAACTAAATCAAAATTGTACAATAGTATGTTGTTTCTGTTGACTCTTCCTAGTTTTCAAAAACAATGCTTTTTTTAACAATGACACGTCGATGAAATAACTGTTTTACCACACTGCAAGCAATAGCTGTTACGTGATCATTATTGACTGAATATATTGTGCATTACTTGATAAAATGAAATAATAAATTTCTAAACCAAATATATTTAATTTAAATTTATCACAATATTTTTTCTTTATAATTTAACTGCATTTAAGTAAAATTAAACTGTAAAAAAACTTCACAATTAGTACTTACATCGTGTACACAAAATATTAGGTTGATGCATATGAAATGCCCGATTTTGATTACATATAAATATTTGTATTCCTGTTTCCTTAACCTTTTATACGGTTCGATTATCTATTACCAGAGTCATATTATTTTCGAAACACTTTTTCCTAAATTGTGCATTTTAGCCACTTTTTAAACATTTATTCCAAGTATAAATTTTATTGATATTCGTATAATTTTCTTATACGAACACAAACTTGACGATAATGCTACAAAAATCACTCGGAACATAAACGGAGCGTTTAGACAGAATATTGTAAACAAGAGGAAAGTTGAGCGTTAATTCGCAAAATTCAATTCTAGAAATTTCTCTACAAAATGAGTTACGTGGTAAACCCGAAGCGTCAGTGGATAACGATGTATTGGAAGTACCGATGGAAAATAATTTGCGTGAAACATCGAAAGAAGAACTTCCTCTAAGAATGAATAAAAGAATGAATTAATCATTCCATGGTATTACATTACATTTTGTAAATTGATGAGATCAAAAAATGACACGAGGTTACTGTTATTTACTAAGAAAATCCGACATCTCGTATGCACCAACCTAATATAACATCGACGCCATGTAAAAAGAAAAAATCAGTTGTTATTTTCGAACGCATAGCAACCAACTTTATTGGACCATTTAAGAGCGCAGTGTCAAATATTGTGGGACATAAATAACAACAATTGCATTTGCACACTGTGCATTTCGTTTCGTGTTAATACGGCCATGGCGGTCCAAACGCCGTGCGGGCCGCACATGCTCCACGTTATCGTGAGCAGTAATTTTACTTCTGACGTATTCTTTACAATATATACATGTATATAACACTACAAAAATCATACTTATCGAAAAAGGAAAGGTGAAAAATATAAAATGCTTTATAGAACAAAGCAATAAATTTTATTTTAACAAATTAATTTAAACACGCGTGAAATACTCCTACTTTTTAGAACGAAAATTCATTATGGCTCGAACAGAAAGTCTAGCGTGAGGTACACGCGCCCTACGCGACATAGAACGTGTTTATAATATTGACCATCATTGTTCGCTAACCAGCATCGCTCCGCTTAATAGCTCATTCTTGCCATTTGTTTTGAAAACACTAAAATCGCTACTCTATTATTAGTGTACAGTGTACACCAAGGGAGCTGTAATCCGGTTTTTATGACCTGAAGGTGCATCGGAAGTTAAAATCTATCGAAGATTTGCAGCATGGTACAAGAATAGTGCGCTAACGAAAAGGAATGTCTATTAATAAATTGTTAAGTTCAAAAATGGACGCACAAGTATCAAACGTGAAAGAGAAGTGACAAGAATGGTGACCAAATGTGGACAGCATTGAATGTCGATTAAACCATTTGGACCGACTGGTCAGCTTTCCTATATTCGGAGATGTTGGGTATGACTATACTACCACAAAGAAAGTGCAAGGAGCTTGTAAAAAACGCAACATTGCCTTTTAATCAGTTCATTCGGCTAAAATACGGAATATCAGTCTTGTCTCTTCTGACCGTAAGAATGTCTATTTTTGATCATTAATAATTATTAATAAGTATTATTAAGTACAGTAGGGAGATAAAAAGTTGGCCGGCTACCTACAAGCTGAAATGTCACAGGGAAAAAGGCAATCGTGCACTCGCGGCACTCGCGGCACTCGACTGGGTAGAAAAAGAATAACAGTAACACCCTAATTCAGGTGACCGACTCAGGTAACTCGATCAATAATGATGATCTATCTGAATTTAGGTGGCAGTGTTATTCTTAAAAAAGATTGTTAACTTTTTTTCAATTGTATAAACAAAGATTAAATGTTTTGTCAAACGATAAAAAATCAATTTTTGTCTGAAAACTTTTTTGTATCTCTTATGTTCTACTTTGCGACCTATAATACAAGATCGAAAAATAGCTGAATTTTTACGTGTTGATTTCACCCCGCTAAAGTGATTTTGGGCAGCAAATAAAAATTGTGTAATACATACTTACATTCAGTAGTGGCCAATAAAATTGCATCACTTTTGAAGAACACAGTATGTCGAATATTTAGATACATTGCAAACTTTGTAAGTTATACTAAATTGCATTAACGTGGTCTTTTAATAGTTTTGAATAATCTGATGCAATAGGAGTGCATTATGTTGTTTCAGTTGGATTTTATTAGGTTGGCCAAAAAGTTGTGACTAATAAACTTTTATTTTCTTTTTGTTTATTATTATTAATAACAATATAGCAAAATATGTATCTTCTGTGGGAGGTTAAAAACTATTGTATACTGTCAGAATCATTTACCAGAATTAATAAATCAAATATGTATCAAATTATTTTGTTTTTTGTTTTTTTAATTCGATGGTATAATTCCGATTATAATCCTTTAGAAAATCCAATAAATTATCGGAATATGTTCGTAACCTTGAATTAATTGTCCCATTTATATCTTCAACGCCAAATACTACATTAGATGAATACGAATTGGAACAATTTCTTCGTAGCAAATCATGAAATACACAAGATGCCAAGACAACCTTATGAATATTATGTACTTGTAAATTGATTGCAGTATAAAAAATTCTGAAACAATTAGCTAAAATTCTTAGCGAATTCTCTATTATACTTCTGGCTTCGGACAAACGATAATTAACAATTTTTCTTTTTCTGTATAATCAAGTTCCCTTTAATAACATGGTTTTAAGAAATCTGACCTTAAAACAAACGTTTCATCCCCGACTAAAATGTAATTTAATGGTGGTTGACTCTGAATGACAGATTCTGCTGCTAGAAAATTTAATTTACTTTCAAGAAGTTTCTTCGTAAATTTAGTATTTTCAATCATTCTTTGTGAAATTAGATTTGCTTTTCATTTCCAGATGTCGATAAACTGGACCACCTGTTTTACCGGTAGCAAAGATAAATATCAATTATTAGTTATTGACATATCTTTGTTGTTACATATATTTTGTCCTGCGGCTCATCGATGCATATACATAACATGCAAATTCGATATCTCCATTGATTTTCATGATCGAAAGATAGACGTAATAAAGTATCTAACACTAAGTTTATTCTAAATCCACTGGTTTTAATTTCATTACCACCGAAAAGCATCTATCGAGCCGCTTGTATTTAACAACAGTGATTTAATGCTCCTCCGTCAGATGCTCGACCGTTAATTCCATCGCTCGGTAAAAATTCATAGCTAGCATTTACAATTGTCAAGAATAACACGTAGACTTTTTCTATAACTCAAGTAATAGGACCTGCTTCCCGAAATGATTGTAATTCATACATGCTTTCAATCTACATCTTCCAAGCAATAAGAAAAGTTCAATTTTTTGTTTAAATCCTTTGAAATTTTCTTCCATTTAGCCTCACAATCGGAGATAGAAAACTGTAACCACACACATAAGTATTAATTACCATTCGACTTTAGTACGCTTATTTTGAAAAATTGTTTATTGTTTTTAAGATCCTTTTAACGAGCCAATCCTTCTTGGACCAGAATCTTCGAATATTTCTTTATCGCCTACACCGTGTTCATCGATATCATAAACATCATCCCAGACAAATGCGATGAAGTTTTAGAAGTAATTTGGAAACGTTTAACAGAGCATTGGAAAAACGTGAACACAAAAAATAAGAAACCTTTGTTCAGAAGGTTTTTAAAAAAAAAAAAAAAAAATTAATAAATGATATGTTCTATAAAGCTTTCAGAAATTTAGATTGCCACTGTACTTCGCAAATACAACAGGCACCTTATTTAATAAACACTCAAGCACCAGCCAATACTCAACCCTCGTTCAATACATCCACCACTCAACACCCAACCACCGCTCAATACTCAACAACAATTCAGAACTCAACTGCCACTCAACACCCAACCACCACCTAATACTCAGCTATCTCATTATTATTGTATCATGAAAATCAATCTAGTCAAGCGCAAGCTGAACAAGACCAAACAACATCACGGTACTTCCATAGTTACAATAATTGATATAATAATAATTGTTAATTATACATATATTATATAAATACACTTACCTTTAAAAATTCTTCTGATACGCTGAAAATAGCGTCACATGTTTCTGTAATTATACCGCTAAGAGCTAATTTGGAAATACAAGTGGAAAAGTTTTAATCTTCGTAGCTTCTCTTTGTTGCCAAAAACCTCGATGTAGTAGATAATTCTCCTAATAGGAGATAATTACATGTCTCGTAACAAAAATCAGCTTTAGAAATTTTAGTCAATATAAATTACACCACTGTGCAACTACGCTTAGCTAATACTAATTACCAGTATTTGCTAGTAAATGTATAACAACTTAGTGTCGTCCATACTCGAATAATTGCGGAAATCAATCAGGTTCCGTATGTCAGTGCTCCGCAGTCGCTGTGCCGCGATTTTCTCGAGAATAATTAAATTTCTTAACCGCATTATTTAGAAATTTCATTAAATAGACGTAAGTAAACCCGAAACAACACTCTTTATATTTGAATTTAAGAAGAAAATGTTTACATGTAATCTATAACTAAATATTTTTATCCTTGTGTTGGCGTACAATTCCAATAGCTTTATATAAGACTTAAATTAAAGTAGATATCTATATACATAGAGTTATTTTATTGAAACTATGTGCTTTTTATCTAATAAAAACATATACGTATTATTGTAATTTATGTATTTGCAAGTTACAGCTTGTGGTGTGCCGCGGAATTATCGAAAAAACGCTGGTGTACCGTGGAAGATAAAAGGTTGCGGAGCACTGCCCTATGTAACTCTGCGATTGAATTTGCGTGAGAAATAAATGATTTCAACAATCCAGGTTCAGATCTTCAGGATCTTCTATTATTTTTCTTCAATCGAAGCATCTTTTTAATAATACTGTCGCATTTGGGTCTCACATCCATCTTGCATGTACATATTCCCTTTTTTTATGATATTTTGTGACACATCAATGGATCAGCGATCCCAGCGGAATACAATTGTCTGCGCTACTTTCGTGTTTCAATGCAGAGACGATAACGCGTCCGCGGAGATGTTACCTACGTTTTGGAATGATTCCAGAAACGCACAGGTACCCTTCTCGAAACCTGACCTAGTTTCGTTCACCGTGATTCGTATAAAACTCGTGGACAAGAGTCAGGAACGCCTTTTTAAGTTTTTACTTATAATCCAATGGCTATTGTATCGCCGTTCGTGCGTGTTGGGAAGACCGTTGCATCATGTTAGGATACCGATAATCTCGCGCTCGGTCCAACAGGTATCGTAAGGTGTATCTCTAGATGCGTACAGTATCGTAAAACCCGTAAACGATAGTGATCCGGGAATGCTTTCGCACTGTGTGAAATCACCACGAGCTTTTTATTGGTAATTGAACATTCCGCGCCACGACCCCGACTGTCTTCTCCAGAAACCAACAAAGGAGTATACGACACCAGATCAAACCATACGGAATCATAACATTGTAACTCCAAGCGAGAAGAGTAACTAAAACAAGGAGTACCCGTAACTACACCTGCCACGGTATGTCCATCCATTATTATATTTAGATATTCAGTATATATGTATATACACTACCGCCCAAAAGTATCCGGACACTTGCTTATTTTTGACAGAATGTAATTTATAATTTTGTTATTTAATTGTTATTGTTACAGCTATGTGTAACAGAATATTATGATAGGATAAAATTTAATATTGTGAATAAAATACTGAGCTAACGTGCAATAAAAATGACATTAAAATCTATAAGTGTCAAACCAATACGGAACTGTTTTGTTATTTGAAAGGTTCTTTATATTTGGGTTATTTAATTGCTAACTTATGGATTAAATAATTATGTTCTTCTAACCATGGTTAATTCAAGCAGTATCCTTTTACGAATTGTGTATCTCATCTTAATACACTATTGGAAAATTTTTATCAATGGATAATTCCAATTTACAATGTGTCGATTACTTTTAAGAAAGTGGTAAATATTACTTTCAGTCATTAAATCGTTATTAATTTACATGTTTTAGTAATATTTATGTACCATCGCTAGAAATTAATTAAGTTGACAAACTTATCAGTGTCCGGATACTTATGAACGGTAGTGTACGTTTTAATCTTAAACCGGTTTTACATTACCAAATACTTATCTACCGCTCCCAATATCCCATCTATCGGCACAAGTTAAGTCAAAGCGTGCTTTAGCACTTTAATCGAGCAAGGACCCACGAGTCTCCCTCTGGTCGCTCAGAGGGATCTACTCGAAATAGCTTATGGCGTAACGTAACGTAAGGGATCAAGCATGAATGTAACGTTTGAAAACTGTAGATGACGTTTTGAAAACATTTAGAAAATTCTTGCCAAGGGACGACTCGGGGGCGGAAAAATTCGAAAAAGTTAGTCCTAGCAAAGTCATCACCACGGAACGAGACGAAAAGCAAGGATGTGCGTTGCTTCGGAATAACTCCACGGTGAATCTGGTACGAAGATAGCAACTGGTGACCACCCGGACAACATTGGCGACAATAATGCCGACGACGATGCTAACGCCAAGGATGACGAGGAACTTGATTCAGCGAAAATTCTCCAAAAACTCCGTTTACACTCCCCGTTAAACTTATGACTCATGACCTGAATGGTATCGTGTTCAATTTAACGGTTACAACAATGATTGATTCTATATCATCCATTACTTTAATAAAATCTAATTTTCGTTTTGCCTCGTTATCTAAAGATATTGTAATAAAATGTATTTCGAAATTAATCGTTCGCCTTTGAATATTATGGATGTTTTTTTGTCCAAAGTAGAAATTAACGATATTAAATTCTTTTATTGTACCGGATAACGCAATACCATTAGAATTATTACCGGTCAGCATTTTGAAATCATTAAGACTAACAGTGAAAATAACGCTTTAGAAGACAGTTTCAATGGATAGATGTTGCACGATGAATACGTCTTATAATCCAGGTTCTGTTAGAGAAGATTTAGATATTAACCCTCGGTTAACACTTAAAAATAAAAGAGAAACTGTAACAGATTTATATAAATGATTGTTTCCTTCGTGTGCTGTAGCCCTCATCCGTGATCAGTCGAAGCAGCAATTTTGTTTAAAACCGAACTAGCCATCAGTTTTCGATCTCGATGTTTGCCTTTCTCTGATAAAGAGAAATTAAGAGTTATTCTTGATGATCCGCTCGAGCGGAATGTTATTAGATCGAGCAATTCCCCTTATGCGAGTCCAATTGTATTTATGTAGAAAATTCCGAAATTCGCACTAATTAAGCAATAAAATGTTTTTTTTTAAAGTTTGATCTAAGAAATGGATTTCACTGTGTTAAAATTTCGGAAGCTTCTATTAAATATACCTCGGCTATATGCTATTCGAGTTAACGAAATGTAAAAAAATTTTTATGCAACTTTTTTAACGAGTTAGTCCAAAAGAACAAACTTTTGCTGTATATTTCTGCATAGCTACAGAGAAACTTAGCGAAGTATTTAGATTAGCTAAACAATACAATTAAAAATTTAGATTGGTTGAATATTTATTTCTATACAGAGAAATCACGTATTTAGGCTATTCAATAACAAACAATGGCATTTTACCTACTAAAAGAAAATATAATATCTGTCGTAAATTATCCAGTCCCAAGGAATGTGAAAGAGGTGTAACGTTTTGTAACGCTAGCAAGTTATTTTGGACGATTTATCAAAGGTTTTTCAATTATAGCGGAACCTCTGAATGACTTATTAAAGAGGAATCTGTTTTTTGTTGTGAGTCGGAAGGGAACCATGCATTTGTTACATTGAAAGAGTATTTAATAAACAAACCAATTTTGGCGATCTGTTTACCGAAATTGAGAACTGAACTTCATTATAACGCAAGTAGAAGTAGATTTGGTGCAATTATTTTTCAAAACCGGTTAGACAGAGTTTTCCGACCTATCTTTTATTCTAGTAAACGTTCGATAATTCAGAAATCTAAATACCATACTTTCGAGCTGGAATTTTTAGCAGTTGTTTACTCGATTAAACGTTTTCATATATATACATTTGTTTGGCATACCATTTACAATTGTCATAGACTGTGATAGTTTTAAATTGACATCATTGAGTAACATTTTTACAAAATTATAGAAACGAAATTATACATCGAAGTGAAATCAAGATATCTCACGTTGATGCGTTTAGCCGTTGCCACAATATTCTGATATTGGAATCCAATTTTTTCAAAGAGACATTGTCGACTAAACAGTGCCAAGATCCAACAATGCGTGGATCGCAAGATAAGTCAGAAACTAGTGAAAATTAATTTTATAAAATCGTGAGACGAGTTAATTCATAGGAAAGTCGGAAATAATACAGTTAGGTACGTGACGAATTCAGACCACCCTTCAATAATCTTTTTAGATCGTTTAATTTCTTGTTCTGACAACTTTAATTGGTCTTCCAGGTTTTCTGATTCGATAACTCCAAATTTTCTTTTTTCCGAAAGAAAATAGCTGAAATTTTCACTGCTTTATGAGTGACAAAATATATAAATATATAATATATTATAATTTGTCAAGATTCAATAAAAAAGGAAAAAAGAAAGAAAAAAAGAAAGAATCTTGTTTTCTCATTTATTTGAAAAATTATAGCAAATTGAATGAATAAACCTTCATTCTGAACACCCAGAATTAATTCTCCTATTGTATTCGGATTTATGTAACCCAATCTTTTTTTTTATTTTACATAATTTTTTTACGTTAAACTTTGTTTCATTCAGATTTCGTGAGTGTGCTTATTTTTAGACATGTTCTAGAATGCGTGAATGAATTTTATATTACATTTGTCAAAAAAGTATGCGATCATAATTGTTATACATTTTAGCGTAAATTTTTATGAACTCGATAGAAGTGTTAAGGAACTTCATGCAAAACCAAAATAATTACAAACTTATCGTTACAATCATAAGTACGCAAATAGTTTTTCGGCCCTAAAATGGGGTATATATTATAAAATATTCCTAAAATATATTTAACCTCCACAGATGATAAATTATTAATGAAAACATATTTTATCAACGTATCACTTCTTTGAATAAAGTTATTATTAAATTACCCCAAAAGTTCTTTTCGTAATTTGCGTGCACAGGTTTACTAAATAACTAGTTAACACAAACGCAGTACGGTTGTTTTTTATTAACATTATGATATTCAATTACCTTTTAACTTCCAAGCAGTGCATTTGTTCGCTCTTAAAGTATCCTTGTTCCTTCCTGTGCATTCTGGAAGATGAAGAACCAAAAAAAATATTTACGGGATGTGATGCTGCGACGGTTCAAGAAAGGCAGCAACCCTGAAAAAACTGCCGGTCAGATCTGCATCGTGTACAGAGATCGTATTGTTACTGTGCAAAACAGGCACTGTTCCGTTGGGTAAATTCTGTAATATATTTATACTAAGAATAAATGCCCAAGAATAAACATTCGTACACCTCGAAGAGTTAAAACTGAAATTTAAGTATCTTAGCTGAATAGACTAATTAAAAGGGGATAGGGCAATTTTTATCTTGCAATTTCCCCTGTGCTCTTTCGATAGTGAATTATCGCCCCTATAATTTGCGAGTATAAGCTAACGCCTCAATATCGCAATACGTACTAACTAGCAGACTCAGAAAGCTTACATTGATTCACAACTGATTTAGAAGATTTAAAGCAAGATATTTCAAGAACACAGGGCCGTCCGCTCACCGTTACAACGTATTTTTAATTCAAATGTAACGATACTTGTATAAATTAATTATTATGTCCAAAATATGAATAAAGTTCCAAATGACCTCGTTGGTTGATGAAGGAAAGAGGAAAGTAAGGGGGCAAAGTCAAACGTAAATTTTAGCTTTATCCAATTATTAATTTCCGAGATATTAATAAAAAATGTTTAGTTATCAAAAACCAGTTCTATAGGGTATCCCATAGATGTAAGTTACGTTATGTTACATTTTTATTTTGACAGCCGAAAAATCGAATCACTAACTATCAAGAAATTACACATATTCCACTTATCAAATACCGTCGACTCGTGTAGATGTAAGTTTAATCGGGACTAAATCAATTTCTAGTCACCATCAGGCGATACTACACTAGTCCTCGCGTAGGAATTTTACATGGGACACCCTATAAATGTTGAAGCTGATCTTCGACAGTCGACGATGGTCGCTAACATAACGAAAATGGTTACGTTAGTAACATCTGCATAGGCCTGATTCAATATATCAGTTACGTCTATAAAATTTTATATTTGAGATCTGCTCCCTCCTTCCTCTGTTTTCTCTAAATTTCGTGTCGTTCGGCCAACGGGACCTTGCGAAACTGCAGCCCAAAGTGATGGTATTTCGCATAATGTATTAACTCATTTTTTCAGTTAATAATTCAACTGTATTCAAGTACACTGTACATTGCATTCAAGACAAGGAATATGAATTGAATTTTTTTTAATTATTTCCAAATATCTATAAAATCTTATTAGAATTTCACCAATGACTAATTTACTTCCAAAGTGTTTAGTCTCGATCTCAAAACTATCTGGAGACTAAGAAACACTTGTACTGTAAGCATGCATTAAAAACGAAAAAATTCGTGAATCGAAAAAAACACCCTCTTACCTGCATATAATCGGTAGAAGAAATACTGTGGCGTAGACGTAAAATCGGTTACAGGTTAAAGTTTACATATTCGAATATAACGATCAACGAATTTACAGAAATCTGAGAATACGAGGATGCTAAACCTTAATGAGAGCTGCATGAGCTCTGCTTCAACTTTGATTGGGTACCTATAAAAAAAGCTACATCAGTCACTATCGCTATTTAATGCTTTAAAGCAGACATTGGGCAACCATTGTTACGCGCTGACAAGCTTTTTCCACTGCACGTTGGGTTCCCACAGCGGGACACTCTGTACGCAGCAACCACGCGTCTTATGAAAGTAACAACACGATTAAAAAATGAGGCGCAATGAGGTTCGTACATAGAAACATAGAAGCTGAATACGTAGTATTAAAATGAAGAACGTAGATATGTTTTTATATTTCTAACTATTTCGAGATCTCTCAGAAATTTCATAGTAAAAATAAAAAAAGTAGCGCTTCTTAGAAAAATGAGAACACTTCTATAACCTATTTATAATCGATCAAAGAAAATGATGGACTTTAATATGTAGCACACAGAAAATATATAATTTAAGAGATAATAAATTATTTGAAATAAATAAAATTAAACGAGTTGACACCAATTAAATTGGATTAAAATTTATAACAATTAAAATAGATATAAATAACATTACATTTTATTGCTTTCTTTTATTGAAAAATATTGCACATGGCAAACTATCTTGATGGTGAATATTTGGGCTGGCAAGCATCCGAAATTAGTCCAGCTTATGAGCCTATAATTGCATATTTCTACAATGTCCTCATCGCCGTGCTTGCGGAAAATTCAGCTCAAGTAAATCTTATGGGAAAGTTCCGAACTTTGTGACACATTATCTCCCAAATCGCTTAACCCATTTTTATCAGACTTCGACTGATTGTGAACACTACTAATAGCGCTAAATAGCAATAAAAATAGCAAAAACTGATCAATGATAACTTTCTTCCAATGTTCGCATTATAGTAATTATTTTGAAATCTGCCTCCATCTTGAATTTTGATTATTTTTTAATATGTTATCAAGTGCACGATTCTAAGAAACTTTTTCTTATATATATAACCGCCGCTCGATCTTATATTAATTTACGAGATATTCGCAAAAAATCATCGGTATCACTAGGAAGTAAATTCGGTCCTCACATGCGTATCTGTGGCACAGTCACAGACATAATCTACACAGGCGCCGCTTCACGTTTATATAACTTTGTATAAACAAAAGATAAGAATTAGACTTGGATTAGGAGCCATTTTATCCGACTAGCAACCAAAATGACACACGTTTTCACGAACGCACAATCATAGGCAGAATTCACTGTTGTGGTACCGACAGTTTCTGCAAAAATCTCGGGAATTAAAACAATACAACGATAACATGTCATAGTAAGGAAAAAGTTGTTAAAAAACTTAATTTCTATAACATATTAAAAAATCATCAAACTCCAAGATGGTGGCAGCTTTCTAAATAATTGCCGACATTATTTTTCAAATTCTTGTATTACATATTTTCAACAAGATCGTAAGAATCATCGTAAAAAGTTTGATCGAATTTGCCTTTTTAGACTCTGAGAAAATTAATCAAAGAGAGGATAGAAAAACAATTTTAGAGGAGAGCCATTTCTTCCAAAACAACGGTAGCTGGTTTATCAATCAATTCATTTTATTGAAATGTCCAATTAAATAACACTTTACTGTGGTAACACTGTTAAAAAGTTATAAACCTAACAAAAATCCTGTTATTTATGTTTTTGTTTTTTTGCGATCCTTTGTTTTTGTATTTCAAAGTAGTGAAATTTTTGTCCTTTTTTGTTTTCCTTTTAATTATGGTTTCTTCACTTTTTTGAAACAACAACCAAGTTAACAAATTTTTTTCATTTGCTTCGTTGAAAACAACGAGATTATCAAAAATGCGGCAAGAGTTTATATCAGATATAGAGAAGCTTCTAATGATCTGGATTACAAAACAAACACAGAAGGGTACCCCCTGGGTAACACCATGACGAACACGACCAAGCCAAAAAGCTTGTTTGCGATGTTGAAAGAAAAGGTTGGATCCGACTGCTATGTTGAATTTATTGCTAATTCTGGGTGGTTCAAACGATTCAAAAATCGTTATTCGTTACATAATGTAAAAGTGAGTAGTGAATCTGCGAGTGCTGATGCAAAGACAGCTGAAGAATTTTTGGAAACTCTAGATAAGCTGATTGTGGAGGAAAATTATTTATCAGAGCAAATTTTGGGAACGTATAGCTGAAAGGACTTTCATCCATAAGGAGGCCAAGTCAATGCTCGATTTTAAAGCTTTTAAAGACAGAATAACAGTTTTACTTGGGGGCAACGTTGCAGGCCACAAACTAAACCTCTTTGTGATTTGGCATAGCGAAAATCCCAGAACCTTCAAGCATGTTAATCAAGATACTCTGCCAATGTAGTCTCACAGAAACAATAAAAAGTCATGGATGACTCGGTATCTTTTCCAAAATGCCTTTCTGAATTGTTATGCCAGTGAAATGGAGAAATACCATTTAAAAAATACCATACCGTTCAAGATTTTGCTTACTATTGATAATGCTCTTGATCATTTTCCTTTTATCAGTGGTCTGCGTCCTAATATTAAAATTGTATTTCTCCCTCCAATGGATTTAGGCGTTACAGCAGTGTTTAAGGCTTATTACCTAACCCGAACCTTTACTCGCGCTATTACTGAAACTGAAAAAGATACCGAGATAACACCGATACAATTCTGAAAGAAGTATAGTATCTGTGACTACATCAAGAACCTTGCTTGCGTTTGGAATGATGTCACCAAGGAATGTATGATTGGAATCTGAAAGAAGACACTCGGGAAGTTCTTCCATGACTACGAAGGATTTGCCCAGAATGTGGAAGTTGCGAGAATCAACAGGAATGTGATTGAAGCGGAAAGTAATTTAAATTGGATAAGGATGTGGATAAGAATGATATTGAGAAGCTCCCAGATATATCCCGAGGAATTGACTGATGAAGAAACAGAAGAACCCCAAAGAAAATTTACTGTGAGGGATTTAACAGAAGCTTTTTCAGACATCATCAAGATCCTTAGGAAGTTTGAAAACATGGACTCCAACACCGAAATGTCTTCATTGGCAGAAAGGAATGTTCATTGTGGATCACATTGTGGTCCTTCAGGATACATTATAGAAGTTATTGACCCCGGATATCCTTCAGTTGAATAAAGTACGAAATTTATCGATATTAATGATCTTGACTCTGTGTAGGCCTAGACTAATGTGTTTATATTTTAAATGTAATATTTGTATTTTTGTTTATGGTAAATAAATTTAAAAAGTAAAAGAAATTTATCTTTCTATTTATTATACTGTATTTTTATTTTATTTTTTGTATGTTCAAATATATGTTTATATACAGAAATATATACAGGATGTCCCAAAAGGTTTGTAAGTCCCTTTAAGGAATGATTCCTGAGATTATTCCAAGCAACTTTTTCCTTTGCGAAATTGTCAAATTCAAAATGACGTTGTCCTGGCAATTCTATCAACTAAGCAACATTGATTCATTTTAGCCAAGCCAGTTTGTAGAAAAGCGCGAATGCCTGAACGAGACGACGTATTTTGTGTTCAGCATTCTTTATTGAAATAATCGTCTCTTTTAAGAGCAGTTTTTACATCCCAGGAGTAACAATAAATTCAATTTCATCACCTCAGTGTTGTGAATTACAAGTGATCAGTGTTAGTGTTCGTGCAGTGATACGTATTTTAATTAATTGAATTTTTCGATTATTCTTTTCTAATGTAACGAGGCCTGTAACTTATTCCTGGCTGTTTTTCTATGTTCTTCAATGTTTTCATAAAAAATCATTTCAGCGAAACTATTAAATAATTATTAAACATCATTAAATGTTTATATTTAATGTTATTATCAAATATCGTATTGAAACAATAAAAATAAAATTAAACGACAGTGTTAAACACTAATAAAGAACTATGTTTAACATTTATCATCAATAATAGTGTTTGATGCTATTTGAATAAATTTTTATTAGAAAAAAGAATTGCATTCTATTTGTTATTAAATTTCAATTACTTTTCACAGATTTGTTCATTATTCATTTGGAGTATCGGATAAACTCAATTTATTTGTTCTACACGAATAACAATTAATTAGTTTATTCGATATAACTTTTGTTTAATATTCATCAACAGTCGATTCGATACAGTCTGAGTTGTTCGTAGAAACACAAGCGCGGCGTGGATTCAACGCTCCCGCTGGCTGCCAGC
>SMSQ01018781.1:9366-23287 GCA_019453375.1 Ctenoplectra terminalis | reverse complement strand
TAATTAAGTCGTCAACTGTCCTTAACAGTTTCTATAATTGCAAGTGTTTCGTGGGTTTGCATAACTACAACTTAGAATTAGAATTTTAATAAGAACTTACAACTTGTTAGTCTTATTTTAACTCTTATTTCAATAATCATAATTGTTCTATATAGTTTATTTTATTATTCAATTTTTAGTAGTTTTCTGATAACAAAATTATAACTTGAAGCAAAGATGGGTAAAAAATGTCGAATAACAGAAATTCGATTGGATGTTAACACTAGGTTACGGGCATCGATTGGATCATTCTGACGAGTACATTAGAATACAGATTTCTTGTAATATTATTAGTTTGCTTTGATCTGAATCAATAGATTTTTATTACCAGAGATTCATTTGGCACATTCTTTGTATATAAACTCGTTTCGAGTTTACATTTTCTGCGCGCACACTTGTTAAACGTAAGCACGAAATCAGAACTGCGTCAATTTGACGAGTTCCGTAAATTTAGTATTAATATATTTTACCAGGAAGATTGAACCTTTTTAATATTTTAAGCGAGAATGTAGAATAATTATTAATAGAAGGTTAATTGTGAGTTTGATAATTAAATATCTTTTTATTGTTTTGTGGAAAATATGTAGCGATAAATAATTTTAGCCGTCAGCGTCTTCGTCACAAATTTTCAAAATCAGTAGTATATTGTCACAACTCATAAACAAAAAAATTCAACTGCATAAAATGAAACAGACACTGTATACACACACTGAAATATTTATATCTATAAAATTAAATACACAGGCATTTTGGTGGGAACGATTTTATTTCAGATATTTCCTCGGCCAATAATATCTTATAACCGCGTGATTTCTTATACAAAGCAACTAGAAGCATAAAGTACAACTCATACAAACCTCGGGACGTAGAAAAATTAAAAAATTTGTAACGTTACCAAAAGTACGTTGCATCTCATGCATAAAGCTCGCAGCAGCTGCGAATATTTGAAAAGAAATGGAGATCGCTTAGACATCATTTCAAGAAAATAAATGGCATACTGCTTACCTCAACCATATTTATTCATAAGTTTGTAAATGCGGAAACGAGTGACGCCCATGGAGTAAAGTATGCGTAGTTGTATATATAAACATAGCTTTGCCATGAGATTTCTTTCGCGAAACAAAATAATTTTACCTATTCTTAAAAAGAAATGGGCCATCGCTCACCAATTTACCTTATCATCTCCTGTGTTAACTCCTTGACAAAAGTGTAGGAATGGTAGTATATATTTGAAATACTTTTTACAGTGGTTGACTTAAATTCTATGACTCTCTCGGCAACTCTCTAATTTTATATCTATATTATTGAGGAATATGTAGAAAAGGTAGTCTAATTTTGAAAAAGTGTTAAAAAATATATATTTGATGATACGATAATACAACCAGGAACTATGTTCTTCCTATACCGAATTTCACTTCGTACTGGCTAAAAGCCACGTCCTTATAGTCTAAAAGCCTTATTAACGTTTACCTTGTCAGGTATGCCGGTTAGTGTGTTTTGGGTTTTTTCGAAATGTTTTACCGCGAGGGTGAAAGCGGCACCCAAAACATTTTCCGATGGAGAGTTTTATTGTCTAACTGTATTTTACTTTTAAATATATCTCACTAAAACTATGTTTCCTCGGCTCTTTTATATTATTTTCCGGCTCTTTTGTATTATTTTCCGGCTCTTTTGTATTATTTTCCGGCTCTTTTGTATTATTTTCCGGCGCTTTTATATTATTTTACAGATGCATCCAGTTTAACACGTTAAACACCGCGCTGATTTTAGTCGATTTTTCATTAGCCTCTGTGTTGCGATACCAATTAACACTAGAACTACCGACGATTAAAGTATACTTATTTCTACCAAAGAAATCAAAGTGGAAAGTATATAAAATAATATATGGTGCAATTCAGATAAAAGTTTATCTATATTTTCAATAGAAAATCGCGGAAAATCTGCCCAAGACACCGTATTTAATTTATAAAGATTCTGTAAAAAATTACGAATGGGTCATTTTGACCACTTTGGTAGTTCTATTAAAAAACATTCAGCCGTAAAATAATTAAGAATTTAACACTAAACCTACCGACGATTAAAGTAGACCTATTTGTACCCAAACAAATAAAAATGATATGTATTCTGAAAAAAGTATAACGTAAAGAAAACAAACCTTTACCTATATTTTTGACAGAAAATTACGAAAAATTCTCCAAACCGAATCGTTATAAATTTATAACATTTCTATGAGAAATTACAAGTCATTTTGACCGCGTTGGTAGTTTCAGTGTTAAGAAGAAAATTGTAAATGTCTTCAAAGGAAAGTCGTATCTTTGTTTAATGCGATTTAATAGAACGCATTAATGAATTATAAGGTATTATCTTTCGAAATTAATACCGTCAGTCCTGAGAAATCAATGACGCCTAAATGAAAATCTCAACGTCGGTCCTCAGGGACCAGCGTGGCGCTTAACGTGTTAATCAAATTTATCGCGTAATCTATAAATTATTATTTTAATTAGTGGAGAAATTCTGTCGAACCTTTTCAACATTTTCTATCTTTCAGTATTGTTTCGTTACCCATTTTCGTTGGTCGTTGGTTAACCAGTTATGACTATATATAAAAAAAAAATCATGAATAAAGAATGCAAAATGATAAAAGATACAAAGTATGTAGTAAATAATAAAGAACTCTGTGTAATTTTTATAACTGTACATCTACTTTTGCACACTCTGTATATCTATATTCCATAACCGTCTCCTCATTGATTAATCTACAACTACGGTTTCGCTGGTTACGTATTTCCCTTTAACATTCATTTTATAATTCACAAGTACGAGTTCCGCAGCCTGTATTTTTCATTTGGCAACGAAAACTTTCTCCGCTCTCTTGTTTCCCTTGATTATCGCGATTTTTAGACGCTAGGTAAATAGCGCAGGAACCGTACCAAGTAAACAGCTAACTGATATTAAGCTTGAAACTTACAACGCTTTTTTCCAAATGAAAAAGCACCGTAATGATAAAGAGACTCTGGTTACGTAAAAATGCGGGAGTCTATCTCGGTTTTGTGTTTAGTTCTGTGGAAAACGGGCACCCTAAAAATGTATTATCTTCGACGTATAATAAAAACGGTAGTTCCAAAAATATTAGGTTGGCGCGTACGAAACGTCGGATTTTCTTAGCAAATGACAGTAAACCACGTGTCACTTTCTGACCTTTACAATTTACGAAACAGTGTAATACCATGGAATGATTAACGATGTATCTGAAATGATTAAAGATGTAACGAGATTAATCTGAAATGATTAAAGGTATAAATGGATAACATGAAATGATTAAAGATGTATCTATATTTTAGTAAAAATTAATTTTGTTTAGTTATCACTGCACTATTAAATTTGATTACTGTATTACTGTAGACACCACGATCCATCTACAGTAATCATTAGTTAAAACATTTTCAAATCAAAGTGAAAAACTGTGATCAATCGTAATTTTTTCTTCAATAAGCAGACAAAATTCGGGCTATAGAGGGTTAATATTAACACTAAAACCGTCAATGATTAAAGTATACTTATTTGTACTAAAAAGAATGCAATAATACGCTTTGGTAGTTTCAGTGTTAATTCTTTGCGAATTATTTTCCATCCATGCTTTCGATACATCGTTATCCACCGACGCTTCGAGTCCATCGCGTAACTAATTTTGTAAAAAGAAATTTCTATAAGCTTGCAAATCAACGCTGCACTTTCCTCTCGTTCACAGTATTCTTCCCAAACGCTTCGTTTATATTTCTGCTAATTTTTGTAGCACTATTATTATCAGGTTTCTGTTCGTACAAGAAAATTATACGAATGTCCGCAAAATTTAGAATAAATCTTAGAATAAATCTTTAAAGCTTGGCTAATATGCACAATTTGTGAAACAGTGTTTTGAACATAATATAACTCTGGCAATAAATAATGAGACTACATAAAAGATTATCTCGTAAACAAGCATAGAGCGGAAACAGGAAGAGAAAAATTGATTTCATTTCATCACAATTTAATAATTAAAAATATGTGAGAATGTAAGATAAAAGATGAAAATGAAGGATGCACCAATTTTTAACACTTTTTAACACCAACGATTAAATTACACCTATTTGTATCAAAGAAATTACAATAGTAGGTACTTGGAAAAATACAAAATGCTTCAGAAACAAATCTTTGATCGTATATTTTACAGAAAATCACGAAAAAAATACCCAAAAGTGTTCCGTTGATAATTTATAAAATTTAAGTAAGAAATTACGAACCGGTCATTTGACCGCTTTGGTAGCTTTAGTGTTAAAACGAACGTTTCAGAAGCGGTTGAAATTATAATACTGTTTCTCGATGTCAGCTAGCTGTATAAAGCTTTCCAAACATTTTTCCTTGAAAAAAAAAAAAAATAAATAAAAAGAGGCTCCTCTGGCTGCTTGAAATTTGCAAATCGCAGAAGTTGTGGCACGTCAGGAACTTCACAGTGTCGGACATGAGCAAACCTCACGGAAATCTAAAAAATGAATTCGCCGAGTAAGGGCGAGGCAGCCGGTTGCATAGTCATACATTTCGCACGAAAAAGATCCGCTTTTCCTGTTTTTCTTTCGCAGTCGTAAGAATGCATGCAGCCACAGAGGACACTCGTGACGTCGTTTTATACTTCAGAGCAAAAGTAACACACTCATAGATTCTTTAACATTATTTATTCAATGCGGAGACCAGCGTTCCTCTGTTAAAGCGTTTCACGGTGGAATAAAAAGGGTAACTTTATTTGTGTATTTTAAGACGAAAGATTTTCGTTCTTTGAAGAAGATTTCAAAGCTGTAGAAATATTCTGGTATTTGTTTTCCTCCTCTTTTTTTATATATATATATAATATATATGTTTCAAAAATGTTTAAACATTAGGATGCTTTTGTTTCTTTGGCATTTCTTTATACGTTTGTGGTTCTGATATTTTGTTACCTTGGCTTGCTTTTGTTTGCAACATAGTTATTTTTGTAAATAAGCGAAGCTTTGTTTCGTACCAAGATTTTTCTCGTCCAAGAATTTTCTTTGCAGTGCGCTCAAGTATGTTTCTTATAAAAGTTCGCTGGAAAATTCTCATCTCTGTCGGAGTTACTAATAAGAAAGAATGAGACATTGTTCCGGATCGGAGAACGTATAATTACATCTTGTAAATAAATGAATTAACTATTTGTAAATATACAGTGGGTGATCAAATTATTGTGACCAATTCGAAATAATTACTTATTCAAACTTTGAGCAAGAATGGAATTGAAGGTACACTTGAAATAACACCTGTTTCGGTACAAAAATTATTCTTAGGTTTTTAATAACGTATAATAATGATTTTAAATCTGCTGCAAATTATTTAAAAAATTGTTAAGATGTAGTGTCGTAGTTTTAAGAACTCATGGTTTATGGAAGGCAATAAAGGCGCAACGGGACAGGGACCGGACCCAACGGACGGACGATGGGTCGAGGCGGAGGGAGAGTTGGACTGAAGGAAAAGCAGGGTTGAACGGGGAGAGTTGGAGAAAGCGTAGGACAGTGTTGATCAGAGAGTTGAACGGATCGTGGGAGTGTGTTGAACGTAGAGTAGAGTAAAAAAGAGTTGAACGTAGGTGGGACAGTGTTGAACCGAGAGTAGAACAGAGTGCTGAGAGAACGTCAAATGAGAGTGTTGCGTGATTAAGGAATTATTGTAATATTAATAGTCTATTATCGCGCGTCACAATCACTCACCTATACTTAATTCTTAATAATTAAATATTTATAAACTATATTTAAATAAAAAACTCTATAAAGATATATATCATGATTCGTTGAATTAAATTTAAAGCTAGTAAATGTGTATGAAAAATATAATAAGTACACACGCTGCTACTTGATGATGTTAAAATAAGTAACGATCAAGGAAAACACAAGCGAACAAAGATAATCTGATAAATGACTAGTATCGAATCACGCTATTGCAAATGAACAATGGCAGCATAAAATGTTAGCCTATTACAAATATACCTCTTACCGTACATTAACCAAGTAAAATAGCATCGCCAACGAATCAAAATATAGTCGAACCGTCCGTCTATGTGTCAAGAACAAAAAAAGGTACCTACATGTTCTTATTATTCAAGACACAATATTACCAAAAATGTAAAATATGCAATTCCTTAGTCTGATCGTAATAATTCGATCACCCACCGTAGATATTATTACAAGTATTTCTTACAATCGTATTAGACGCTTCTACGAGAATATTAAATACAGAGTATCCCAGAAAAATGTATACACTGTTTAACGGGTCGTAGCTTTCTGATTTGTCTTTCTGTTCAGGGTGTAATTAATTGGAAATAACGAGTGGACCAAGATTAACTTTTGAAAAAAGAAAATTTATTTTAAAATGCTATTGGAAGCATATATTTTACGTAGATTCTTTTGCAATTTAAATATTAATTATATGTGGATACATTTTTTTGGGACACTCTGTATTTTTTCCATTCCAATATTTGCAATATTTGCGCTTTTTTTACAAAATTGAACCTATTTTATCAAACGCTTCTCCTCCCTTTCACGATCGCGCTTTGAAAAATTCGAAATATTGAAATCTAGCGATCGAATTAACAGGTTACAATTTATTATATTTATCTTACTCGAATACAAATAAAAATTCGCAAAAATAGTTACCAAGATATGAAACAACGATGTACGATAAAAATTCTTCTCTGGAAATAGGAATAAAAAATGAAATTTCCAAATAAGGAGCAAATAAGAACATCTTCCGTGAATCAGCTTATCCCAAATCCTGACAGAAAGTCGAGGACAAAGTAGAGGGTTCCGTGTCGGTCGGAATTTCAAGATAAATAAAGCCGACGTTAATAAACTCTTATCGGCGTGCAACCATGCGTGTCGACTTTAAGCCACAGACGCGCTAATCCCCTATGCTAATTTCTGTGGGCCAGGAAAACGACGGATCTAATGCCACCCCTTCGGCCATGCGTGTCCGTGAGAGTGAAAGATGCTTATAACTGTCAGTGAAGAGGAATATGTATTGAAATGCCACCGCATTAACGCTAGAACTACCGTGCCGGTCAAAATGACTGGTTCGTAATTTCTCATAGAAATTTTATAAATTTACAGTGGCGCATTTTTAGGGATTTTCTGTAATTTTTTGTACAAAATACAGGGTCTGTCCGGAAAGTAATGCAATTATGTTCGTAAAAACAAAATTTATTTAAGTTAACACATTGACAGCCGGTGAACTAAGAGACATTTAAAGCCTGAGCGCCGGCAACGTAGCGGCCACTTAACACTAGAACTACCGGCGATTAAAGCATACTTATTTCTACCGAAAAAATCATAATGAAAGGTATATAAAAAAATACGCATTTGCAAGGGAAATAAAGCTTTGTCTACATTTTTAACACAAGATCACGGAAAATTGGCTGAGAGATGCCATAGTCAATTTATAAAATTTCTGTAAACAATTACGAATGGGTCATTTTGACCACTTTGGTGGTTCTAGTGTTAAATCCCAAACGCCGGCCTTATTCGGTTGTTTCTGATCACTGAATAGCCAAAAAAGAATATTTAAAACATTATATATTTTCGTAAAATAGAACATTTTATTTGCATATTTGTCATATACAATTTAACGGTAATTAAAAATAGAAACAGAATCGAAATTTTTAATTTATAATTATAGATAAAAATACAGTTTCTCGTTTCATGGTGGATCTCAGAAATCCGCGTTTTCGCGGGACCGGCTGTCAATGCGTTAATGTTACAAACTTTTAAAATTCTTCAAAGTACTCCCCTTGGGCATCGACATACTTTTGCCAGCGACTTTTCCATGCACGGTACGCATCCTGGAAGGCGTCGACGGGAACCTCGTTTAGAGCTTTCGTCACGGCGGTTTGGATCGTTTCTATGATCCCAAAATGGATTTCTTTGAGGGCAGTCTTGATCCTCGGGAACAAGAAGAAGTCTGCCGGAGTCATATCAAAACTGTACGGGGGCTGGGGTAACGTTGCCAAGCTGTGCTTGGCCAGGAACTTGTATGCGCAAAGAATTATTACTCTTATTATAAGTATTTTGTCAAATACTCATCATTTCGATTTCTTTGCTACAAATAAGTCTATTTTAATCGTCGGTAGTTCCAGTGTTAAAGCTCGAACCTTCGAGGTAATCAGTGTTTTACAGAATTGGACGGTAATTAATCCTGGGATGGCGGGTAACATAGAAATAAACAATTCTTGAACAGTTACTTAGACAAATAAATCAGTAATTTTTTTCCCTTTTTTTCACTTTTCTGGATTTTCTACGCCATTCGTTAACCGGTTATTTACCATTTATTTACTGTCATATTAATACATTGACGACGGGACCTTATTTTTGTAAATCTTACTAAGGAACAAAGTTAGAATAAATTGATGCCTACGTAAGTATTTTTAGGAGTAATTTGTATCCTAAAGATAGATCATAATTTGAAGTGTAAGTTAAGAAAATTGTTTTTAAAAATAATCTTTTATATGTCGTGGTTTACTGTTTTACCTTTTCAAGATATGAAATACAAAATACGAGAAATTTCGTCACCCGTCCGTAATCTGTTAAAAGTGATAGAAAATTATACAGAAAGATCAATAACCATGCGATTTTTTTAATCTAAGTTTTATGTATTTTTTCAGTTTTCATGAATACAAAAAATAAAAAGAAATTGAGATACTCAAAAGAGGTATTGTAAAATTTTAATAAAAAAGTCTAGAATATAAAAAACTTATTTTATGGTATTTTAAATGGTACGAGCTATGCCTTGGAAAAAAGTTTCGTTTTAATTTCGCTCGAAATGTACTGCAATATTAACTATTTAATTTCAATGTATTTCATTGAATTCTGTCCATAGTTTTCAAAGACTATTCAGTATCTATCGTGATTATTAAATTATGAATCAATCGTAATTAAAAGTGTAGTAATATCGCGATTAATAATCGAGTTAATCATGTCTGTCGATTACATTAACTTTAATTACTCCTGTCGTTCATTATCATAATTACTGATTATTCAGTAATCACACTCGTTCATCATTGACTTGATTTAATCCTTAATCGGATTAAATTTTACCCGACTTTGATGTATCGCATTTAAAAAAAAGTTCTAGATTAGTTCAACAAAAGAAACGTACAAAGATAACTTCGATAGTGAAAATAAGTACAGAGTGTTCCAAAAAAAATGCACAGTCAACCCTCCTATAACGCGGTACTTTCAGAACGCGGTTTCCATATAACGCGGAGCTTGACAGCGAGGATGAGTGTTAAAAGATTTTACAAAAGTCTTTCTTGTTTTTGTTGGAAAACAGTTCTTTTGTTTACTTTTTGTTTCATTTTTTTTATCATTTCCTTATATGAACTCTTCAATTCAATAAAAATAATTTATAATTTAATCTTGTCTTTTGTATTTCTTAGTCTCCATATAACGCCCGACGAATTAGCCTGGTTTGTACGGTTAAATCCGAGTTTCTTATAGCGCGGTTTCCATATAACGCGGTACGCACTCACCGCGTTATAGAAGGGTTGACTGTATACACTATTTAACACTAAACCTACCAACGATTAAAGTAAACCTATTTGTACCCAAAGAAATAAAAATAATAGGTATTCTAACAAAATACATAACCTAAGGAGAACAGATCTTTACCTATATTTTTCACAGAAAATCGCGAAAAATTCGCCGAACTGAATCGCTGTAAATTTATATAATTTCTATGAGAAATTACACGCCGGTCATTTTGACCGCTTTGATAGTTTTAGTGTTAACGGGTTATAACTTACTGATTTTTCTTTCTGTTCGGGGTGTAATTGATTGAAAATAACGAGTAGACCAAGATTAACTTTTGAAAAAAGAAAATTTATTTTAAAATCCTACTGGAAGCATACATTTTGCAGCAATACGTTCGATATCTCGTACAATCTGTTTAGGAAGACTGCTTTTGTGCAACTTTTAATTATTCAAATATGTGTAAAATCATCTTTAATGTAATTATATCGTTATATTCAATGCAGATTTTAATCATTTATAATTTAATGTAAATATAAATCGTTACATCGCCTACAGAAATGACTACAATAATTGTAACGCACATTCATGTTTTGTATACAGAATGTCCTACAGGATCTGTAAGTCTCTTTAACCGGTCAACCCCTTGGCTTACAACCACGAGTCACACTCGTGACACATATTATTGTTCAAACACTACAAAGGCACGCTATATTTGCGATAAAGTTTAATTTTATCTTTAACTCTAATTTTAATTTACAAGACTGAGAATTAGCAAATATGAATTGCGTATAATATTTCAGTGTTTCTAATCCGACGCGGTGAAAAAAGCAGTGGATAGCCATTGCTAATATGTGTAGCTACTGAAAAAGTAATAGAGCAAGGGGTTAACTGTGGCGATCTCTTTGCAAAGCGCGCGATAATCAAGCGATAACGGGTATAGTTAGCTCTCAGGAAGTTACGAATCCATCTCAAATTATTTATAATTTTCATTTGTTTGTTTTATTTCGTCTTGACCTCTAAACATTTTAAAAATATTAAAATTTACCAATATAGTTTAATTTTCGCCAGAATTACAATTTAAATATCAAATTGTAACAAAGTTTCACGCATGACGGATATAGCCGTCGTGACACAAAATTTTGCCACATCTTCATGACGGATATAATCGTCAAACACACTTAATTGGTTAAAATCATTCAAACTGTGTATACATTTTGGGGGGGGGGGGGCCCCCTGTATAATAGTTTTTTTCAGAATGGTGGAAAATTATATGGAATACTTTTTGAAATTCGTTTACAGAGTTCGTGTATCGGAAAATAATTAATAATACTGAAATAATAATAACGAGTTGTCCGTTGAATTTTCTGGTAGTATAGAAAAATAATAAAATTACTACAAGATAAAGGGAAGTTTTTATTTCCCCCAAAGGGATGGGTAGAAAGTTATTTAAGAAATTTTAATGAAACTGTTGCTGGGAAATTTTATACATTCTTATTAAGTTTTGTAACTTTTCTTCCAAACAAGCGTTGAACTTGTTAGACTTGTTAAAACTTTGAAAGTTATAGTTCTTGTTATTTGATTGCGGACTATGTCTGACAATTTGCAGTCTGTATCTCATGCTAGTCTACGTTGTCTTTACCATGCAACTCGCTATGAATAAATTAAAACTTACTTCTTGCAATATATATATATATTTTTTTTCAATAATTTCAGGTAAAAATTATTTAGAATAATAGAAAAAAAATTTTGTAGCTTATGATTCTTAAACTCTATCGTTACTTATTAGCAGCTAGCAATAATTCAAGATCAATGTTCTAATTGATACGTTTATCTTAATACTTTTGTCTTTTAGAACCTTCCACTATGGCGTTTAACCCTCTATTGATCGAATTTTGTCTGCGTATTAAAGAAAAAAAATTACTATTGATTACAGTTTTTCACTTTGATTTGAAAATTTTTAAATAATTGGTATAGATGGATCGTAGTATCGCTACAGTAATACAATAATAGAATTTAATAGTACAGTAATAACGAAATAAAATAAATCTTTTAACCATCTTAAAGGTTACAAACTGATGTATCTATATTTGAAAAAATTAATTTTCTTTAATTATCACTGGATTATTAAATTTGATTACTGTATTACTGTAGCGACACCACGATCCATCTACAGTAATTATTAGCTAAAACATTTTCAAATCAAAGTGACAAACTGTAATCGATCGTAATTTTTTTTCCAATAAGCAGACAAAATTCGGGCCATAGAGGGTTAAAATGTAGATAGATTAGTTTTGTAACTTTTAAGTCACACAAAGCCATAGAGGGTTAAATACGAACTACGAAATAAAAAGTTTAGAAACAGAAGAGAAGCGGGGCTCCGCGTCGATCGATAAAATAAAAATAGAAACAGGAAATCGATAAAACAAAGACCTCCCTTAACCAATTGCATAATATGTCGCGATACCTCAACATTACTTTATAAGAAATTTACTTTTATTGTTACCATAAATTATAAACAGCGAAAAGAATTTTTTTCTTTTCCTTTTTTAATTTTTTTCTAATATCTTAGGTCATTAGCGACTATACGATGGTTTTTGGTTTATATCGTACAGGTTTATTTTTTGCAGAAATTTGATCGTGTTCCTTATTGTGCTGTATTTGGGTTGATATTATTTTTCCGTCGCTGTTCATCTAATTTTGCGTTATATCCCTTAACCCTTTCAGCGCTGAGTTGTCCGACGTAAAGCGTGCGCCGTGGACTGCCCACTCCGTACGAAAAAGACTGAATTTTCATTGCAAGGTATATTGATTGTAACTGAAGTAAATTATGCATATTATGCGTTCGTAGCCAAAACCGAATGGTTGTGTGAGAACGCATATATAAATTCATAACCTAAACCGAATGGTTGTGTGAGAACGCACATATGGGTTCATAGCCAAAATCGAATAGTTGTGTGAGAACGCACATATGGGTTCATAGCCAAAATCGAATGGTTGTGTGAGGACGCATCTATGGGTTCGCAGCCAAAATCGAATGGTTGTGTGAGAACGCATATATGGATTCATAACCTAAATCGAATGGTTGTGTGAGAACGCATATATAAATTCATAACCTAAACCGAATGGTTATGTGAGAACGCACATATGGGTTCATAGCCAAAATCGAATAGTTGTGTGAGGACGCATCTATGGGTTCGCAGCCAAAATCGAATGGTTGTGTGAGAACGCATATATGGATTCATAACCTAAATCGAATGGTTGTGTGAGAACGCATATATGGGTTCATAACCTAAACCGAATGGTTGTGTGAGAACGCACATATGGATTCATAGCCAAAATCGAATAGTTGTGTGAGAACGCACATATGGGTTCGTAGCCGAAATCGAATGGTTGTGTGAGGATGCATATATGGCTTCATAGCGCTGAAAGGGTTAACAGTTATTCTCATTCGAGCCTTCTACACCTTATTTATTATTAACACGTTCGCGGACAGTAAAAGTTTAAGCGAGGTGGAAAAATTAAACAGATTTTATAAGGGTAGTCAGATTATCATATTTTAACCGTTACATTCAATGAAACTTAAAATTAATAATAAAATGAAAACGGAAGGTTATATAAAATTAAATTCAAAGTAATTGACTTTAAGATTTGAATGCTACAGCATTCATATCATTCTGCATCATCGTGAAGATTAATGCTATAGCATTCATGTCCGCGAACGTGTTAATATTGTATGCTTAAAAAATTTCGTTGTTTTAAACGATTCCCGGAAACACAAAACACACGAGAATCAAATTTAACCCTTTCGGTACGAGCGCTCTGTCCGCTGTGACACTGCCGCTGTACACACGAAAACATAAGGTCAGTCCTCTTTCATACGAAGATTTTTTTAAGCGTTAACACGCTGCCGCAAATGACGGCTATAGCCGTCCGATCTTTGGCGATATGTAGGCAAACGACATTGTACATTTTATTCAATAAAAAAAAGAACAGCGTTAGTACGAAGTGTTCTAACGCATACACTCGTTAATGATTGAGTAATACACCGAAAAAAAAAGGTATAGCATGCCAGACAGCATATTAGTTGTTCTTTTATGGGTTTTCTCATGCGTTGTTCTCAATTGAAAAACAAAAATGTGTTTCTGAGCACGATCGTCAAATTAAAAGTGTGCGGCAACGTGTTAACAGGTTGAGTGCCATGGGGGTTACCGGTGACCGGCACTCGACTTGGCTACAGCGCCATGGGGGCCACCGGTGACCGGCGATGCGACCAATAGTAAAATACATAATTAGAGTAAATATCGATACTGATAAATTTT
>SMSQ01018780.1:4741-30696 GCA_019453375.1 Ctenoplectra terminalis | reverse complement strand
TATATTGTAAATTTTACTGTTTCTAGTAAATAATTAATGCTCGAAAACCCCTGACTATAAGCTTAAGGACTGCATCAAAAATCATTGATATTCAGTTTTAACAGTATACGGTAGATTACCCTTATAGGAAATCGCGTTATACGGGACATACATTATTGGACCAATTCATGCAAGTTCAAATATTTCTTTAAATTGTAACGGTTACCGCATATTATTAATGAGATGTGATTCAGTTTGAAATATTTCATTGCGAACAGACTGTTAGTGTTACACGTAACTAACTTGTTTCAAATAAAGTTTCGTTTAATTAGCCCTTTTAATGCCATGCATTTTACGGAGTACACGCGAAGAATGCCACGGGCCAATTTGATATACGCGCTTATATGAATAGCTTTATTCGGAACAAAATTTCGATTTCCTGGAGGAAAAGTTTACTATTTATTCTTTTGAAACTTATCAAATATGGAATATAATGTTGTGCAGCAAAATTTTTAGTTATAAAATATGTTTAATTATAAAATTGTTATGTACTTGTGCTCTGTCATTATTGACCGAGATATTATTTCAAAATAATATATGAATTGACTAAAACTAAATATTGGAATAGAAGAATAGAAGAATACTATTGGCAGTGGAGATAAGAATCTGAACTTAAACAAACAAGGCCCTTCAAACGCGGCTGAGAAAAAGTCCCTCGTGGCAGTTTTCGCATAAGGACCGCGATTTATCGGCCCGCTGGCACTAAAAGGGTTAGGAGAAGTTAAAACAGAATACGGGTAACTTAATTATAAAAAAAAAATATACGTTATATACGTTATAATAATATTTTTATAAGAAAAATATGTTTTAGCCATGCGTACTGGAATAAATAAAATACTCGAGAAGTTGAATAAATGTTAAATAGTGAAGTGCATATTTTTATTTTGATTAAAAGTTGAATAAAATTATTTTTCTTTTATATCATTTATTTAATTTAAATGTATATGCATATGTATTATTATTTTTTTTATAAACCGTTACTTTTTTTAAACTGTCAGCTTCACTGTTCATATATAAATAACAGATAAGTATATACATTTGCTTTTCTAAACAAAAAATCAGAAACTATGTGAAAATGTTAAATTTATCTTACGCGTAATACGGGACTGTTTATCGCGCTGTATGAGTACTAGTTGCAGTTTTTTCGTCGCGTTATACGAATTTGCATTATACGGGAGTTTACTGTGCTCATCTTGTATATTTTTATGCAAATTCATATCATACTCTATTCCAAATAATATATGTAATAAAACTTTTTATACACGTAGAATCCTAGGTAAAGGAGTGAGAAAAACAAAGTGCTAATATATTTAATAATAAAGTAAAATATACGTTTATAATTCTCTGCTCAGCGGGCACCACAGGGCTACTTACCGACTGCCTCGGTTTCAAACGCATTTTTGTTTGGGCCCTCTCACACGCGCCCCGTCGCAGGACCGTATTCGACCTCGCTAAAAATGTGTAATGCATTCGTATTATTTTATATTTTCAAAAATATGTCACTCATAAAAAAACAAAAATCTGTAATAATACTGTCACGTAAAATCAGAAGTTACGTATAATATTAACACGTTCGTCGCCGCCCCATATCTGGGTGACGAGTATGCTTCCGTGGAGGCTCTGTCACCCAGATACGGGTGACGTTCTTCTTCGTCAAGTTAAATAGGATTTTACAAATAATTTATAAAAATCCTATTTGTATCACAAGAATTTAATGGAATAAGCACCGGCAAATGTAAAATATACACGCTATGTTATATTATACATTAACATGGAAATAATTTATTTAAAGTCTTCCCCATTCAACTACTTTGCCCTGCTATACATTAACCCATTCGCTGCCAAGGACCAGTATACTCGTCTTTGGCAGGGTGTCATGCATTGCCAAGGCGAGTATACTCGTCCTACTTTAAATATGTTATAACATGCAGGCTTTTGAATTAGCAAATTTTTTGTGGCCACAAACATAAATATAGAAATGTAAAAGACTTGGAAAAATACTAGAAATAAAATTTTTTACAAAAATTATACTTTATTTCTTATTTAAAGAGAATGATCTTTTACAAATTTAAATTAAGCAAAAATCAACTGGCAATGGGAATGACTTCATATAATTTAGGCTTGGCAGCGAATGGGTTAATTTACGTTTAAAATAAAATATAACATTACACTACGTAGCATGGTACTCGTTAAAACAGTTCAAACACATTTGTGGTGATTTTGGACAATTGGGACAATATGTAGTCTTTTTTACATTTTTTGCAAAATAAACATGAAAGTTACATATTCAAGAAAACATGAAAAATATAAAATATTAAAAAAAAATTAATTTGTCTCCTACTCGAGTTGCATCGTCGCTATACCAGTTAATCGTTCTGTTTACATTCTTGCGCTTTAACTATCGGATTTGGGTCTCGTGAGAAAGACCGATTCACGCTGGGCAACGAACGTGTTAACACTAAACCTACCAAAGTGGTCAAAATGACCAGCGTGTAATTTCTCGTAGAAATTCTATAAATTTACAGCAAAATACAATTTCAGAGATTTTTCGTGACTTTCTGTAAAAATGTAGATAAAGATTCGTTTTCCTTACGTTATGTATTTTTTTAAAATACCTATCATTTTTATTTCTCAGGGTACAACCAGGTCCATTTTAATCGTCGGTAGGTTTAGTGTTAATAAAGATCGGTAAATTTATTGAATGTAAAATTTTAATTCTATATCTAAATCTTGTAATACATTATCTGTGATATATTAATTAACTAAATAACAGTTTAACAATTATTCCTTCAAAAAGCTATACGTTATCCATTATACAGTTTCCGCTTCGTCGTTGAAATGTAGCAGGGAAAATACGTTTGAGACATAAGTTTAACAGCGATGGAAGATTGATGCAATATGTGTCAGTTCGTTGTCACTCGGTTACTGACATGAATACAAAATTAGCATATGTCCAGTTTTAGTACTTGCGCAGCGAATAATCTCGAAACTTAACAAGAGTGATACTGCAAGTAAGGTCCTAGAAAAATTTACGTTGCATAATTTTGAATGAAAAGGACGTTTGCGTGATACGTTTTGAATAGAAGAAAGTAGAGAAATAAAAAATGCGACTTAGTCATTCTGTAGAATATACATAATAACCATATGCAGAGTCTGTAAACCTTCAAACAAATTAAAATTAAAATTCAAACAATTGAAAATCAGCAAATTTTGCAAGCACAATATATTAAAAACCAATTGAGATCGAATGTGTACATGGCTTATGAATTCGTCTTGAGAAACGGTATCAAATGATTCGACGAAAAACATATGTATAGTTCTATTGAAAAAAGCAAACTTGACTTTCGTGTCTCTGAAAATAATAATGTAAAAGTTGGCTTGTTTTCATCAAAACATTAATCCGCTTGAACCATACAAGTTTTATAGAACTTATAAAAAGAACACACGAAGCGTAGCTCTCGGATTTTGATGAAACTTTGCAGGTGGAGTAAGGATCGAAATATGCTACGTCCATATTTAATATTAGATATAGATATTCAGTAGTTTATGAGATATTTAACAATAAAGATTGAATTAATCCACCGCGATAAAAGCCAAAATAGCCGTGTAACTCGAAGCGAAGGGTTGATGGTTCGAATCGATCCTTGGTTCAACTTTTTTCTCTGTCTAATTTGTTTTAATTCTACAAACGCTTGGTTAACCATCTGTTTTAATGGCTTACACTGCGATAGCGTATTAATTCAATCTTTATTGTTAAATATCTCATAAAGTATTGAATGTCCACGCTTAATATTGAGTATGAATGTACATTTTTTGATTCTTTATCGACTTGCATAGCTTCATAAAAATTCGAGAATTACACTCCACGCGCGTTCATCTTATTAAACATTTTCCTGTGCTTATTGTTAGGTTCAAAGTTTATACAGGGTGCCCCTGGTAACACTGGACAGTCCTTTATTTCCTAACATATTGCAGATAGAAAAAAATGTTTTTGCAAAAATTGCATGGTACAAGGGGACACATCTCTTGATAACAGTAAATTTCGTTTACTTTATTGTTTAACACTTTACCTACCGATTCATTCGTGCGCGGATACATGGCTAACACCGGCTCGGTTTTGGCTATCGCGTGGAAATATAACCGCTTATTCTTGTAACTTTGTTTTTAAATCGAAATTCGTGAAGGTGCTCAGTGTGTCATTCGCTTTCTCTTATTGCAGCGTAATTAAATTTAATAAAACTTTTTATTTTCATAATGTTAGTATTAAGCAGCAAGCAATAGATAAACGTTGGCTCTAAAAGGCCGATTAAAAGCCTCCCGGTCGATGAGCGTTGGTTGCAAAAAGCCGATTAACAGGCTCCCGGTTGGTAAAGTGTTAATAAAATATGAAGGTCTAGTTCGTTTTTTAACCCTTTGCGGACGAATGTCGCTGCTGTGACGACATTAAAATTTGATTTCTAAGTCGAATCGTCGCCTCTACAGTGAGAAACGAATAGGAGACACCGATGCGAAGTTTCATCGACTATTTTTCTGTTTTCTATTTTATTTGCTGTTTAATTGTTTAGATATTTAATTTATGATCTCGTTCCATGTAGAAATTATTCTCCACCTGCCACGAATCAGAGTCGAAAAGTGCTCGTCCTCAAAGGGTTAAATAGGATCGTATGTTTTTCTACAGATCGTTTGATGCCTTTCAAGACGAATTCATCAATTTTCCATATATACGACCGATTTTAACCCGTTGCACTCGAAAGACACTGTTAAGTCGTTAATTGCCGTTCCGCCATAAACAATCAGTTACCTTAAAAAGGCGAATTACTTTACAAGCAATCGCCGGGAAAAACGTTCCACCTGGACACCAGACGCGTCTGACCCAAGCCGAGGGACCAGGGCGCCGTTAGCGGACGAAACAATAGACAAAAAATAGTTATACATTTTCCCACTACACTTTCCCACTACTTGACATTTTGCCACCCTCGCTACACTAGACACACCCATAATACAAAAATCATCCAATAAACTGAGAATTCACCCACTCCGGACACACCAAACCAATCACAGCAGACACGAAATTTTATACGATACTAAACAAGAACGCAAGAAGTCAGTCAAAAACTAGACAGTAAAAAGCATCAGCCAAAATCAGTCATTCAAAGACAAACACACAAGCATTCAAACATTCAAACACGAAAATACAGTCCACTAAACATCGAGTAAGGATTCCAGTCAGAATTCGATTTCTGAGGGCAGAACCCGCGTCAGTTAATCGTTGCGAATACAACCCTCGACGCTCTGACGCATAAACAGACACATTTTTACTATACTTATCCCGAGGAACAGAGAATGGATTTTGACGAGCGTTTCCTAAAATATTGCACGAACCAAAGTTATCAAGCTTAAAATTCAATATTAAGTCTTGTATAATGTAAAGATACACGAAAAGTTGAAATAAAATAATTACATTATACGCGATTCGAAACACTGCATTAATCCAAGTGGCGAGTGAGAGTCACCTCTCGAGTGCAAAGGGTTAATTAGTTTTCAAGATACCGAGCTTAGAAGTTTACTTATTTTTCCGGAAAAATACTTTGTTGGAATAAGAAGCACAGTTGGCGGTTTTTTTCGCGCCTGAAGACCTACGTGCTAAAAATCTTCAGTCGAAGTAGATACAAAGGACCTGTGTTAGAAATGGCAGTCCCAATAGTTTTCCGTCGCCAAGAAGGAAAACAGGGAAAATAACTCAATTTCAAGTTTTCGTAACAATTTATTCCACACTTCATTTAATGTGTTCTCCGTCGTTTAAGGAACACCTCTAGAAATAAAATGAAGTAAAATGTAAAAACTTCAAATTGAGTTATTTTTGTTTCTGTCTTCGGCAGTGGAAAATTACTGTCCTCTGTGCCTGCTGTTCTTGGCACAGAACCTTTGTATCTGTTTTCCTATTTCAACAAAGTACTTTTTCGGAAAAATCAGGAAACTTCGGTAACCTCAATATATATAAAGGATTAAACGAGTTGAAAAAAAATATCATTGGTTAAGAAAATGAAGTGTATGTATATCTCAGTTTCGATGCGAAGATTTCAACAGTTTTTACAATTTAATTAATTTTAGAGATCAGATAAATATTTTTCGGCAAACGTATAACCTCTTTTTGCATTTCATTAAAAAGTTACAACTTACGGTTCACTTTATACGTTTCGGTTTTGACACGCAGATTTCATCAGCAGATTTCACAATTTCGTTACTAATTATACGAATCAGATAAATATTTTCAGCGGATGTATGAACTCTTTTTGTATTTCATTTAAAAGTTGCGACGTACAATTTAATTTTATCGTGTATTACGCGTCTCCTGTATAAATAAATAAGTAAATACATAAAAATATAAATCCGGTTTAACGTAAATTGGAATTTTAATTACTTACGTTGTTTTACAAAATAATAATTTTAAAAGTAATATTAAATATGTATGTTAAAAAAAAATATCGATTGATTTGAAACGAAAAAAAATTTATGTATTATACATGAAACACGGTTATGCGTTGCATAAACAATTTAGCGCGCTTTAAGAGTAAAATTTAATGTACAAGAATCTAGAAGAAATTTTTTTTATCATTATATGGAATTTGATTGACATTATAAACGTTATTAAATAATTAAGCAATTAATGGAAACACGTTTCGTCTTTTTTCTTTGCAGTTGTATTTTGCTTTTCCATTTCTCTGCGCCCACGGGTCTCCGTTAAGTTTTTATCTTGCGTGCAGTGGTGGTAGACGCATTAATTACTCACATTAACAATTGCATTAGATCCTCCGCGCACTAGCAGTATTTGTTGCGCAACAATTTTGCCGCCTTCGAAAAGGGCATTCGTTTTTATAGAGATACGCGCACTTGGCAACGCGACTGTCGTCCAACTTTTTCGTTTCCGAGGCCTAGCAACTGTATAACCACTGATCTATCTTTTTACTATCGCCGGTTTTGTAAAATTAATCTTTTAGCTACTATACGCCATTATAGTGGCTTTTGCGGATATCATTTCTCTGAACGGTCACTTGTTTCTCACTTGTTTCTCACTTGTTGAGAATCACTAATAACAAGGGACATCACCCAAATGAAACTAAAAAATTCCAATTTATCCGTATTTTTTGTTTATACCTATAGTTTGCGCGTACAAATTGTTATGAACATACTTCAATGTTTTATAAAAGAAATTTGCAAATTAATGTTAACCGTAATAAAATCAGTCAAATGTTACCAATTTTCCGGTTCTTACTGTGAAAAGGAAAAATAAAAAATCATCTATAATTATTCAAGAATTCATCACATTTACCAAACTTAGTGGTGATTATATAAAATGACCGACAATTATACATAATCACCGGATTAATCACATTTACCGCAACATACACACCATTGTTATGCAATGGGAGTATGCGTTTACATGATATTATGGTTTTTCAGACTCTTTATATCAAAATTTATGAAAAAAACTATAATTTATTCATTCATATGTTTGTTGTAACATAATTACGTAGTATACAGCACTTCTGGATATAGTCTGCGTCAGGCCATGCCGTACATGGTATAGCTCCGCGAAAAGTCTCGCCGTGGCTAAAGGTTAATCCGCTATAGCCCGTATTTTGTCTGCTTGTCAAATAAAAAATTATGATTGTTTACGGTTTTTCACTTTGACTTAAAAATTCTTAAACTAATAATTGGTATAGATGTATCGTGGTATCATTACAGTAATACAGTAATCAAATTTAATAGTACAGCGATGACCGAATGAAATAAATTTTTTAAAATATAGATACATTAGTTTGTAACTTCTAAGTCACACAAAGCCATAGAGAGTTAATGAAGATGCGTGTGCTAGCGACAAAATTGTCTCCTTAATAATATATATTTTAGTCTTTTTACCGGTGGTATAGCCAACCCAAATGTTGTATTTTTATGCACAAATGATAGCCTTATTAACCCTTTGCACTCCACTGACGCTGCTATAACGACATGTGTAATCTTCTTCAGAAGTTAAATTTTAAGCTAAATTTCATATTTATCGTCAATTCACATATTTTTTTGTTTTAATATAAAGGAAATGAACGAAATAAATAAAAATCGTAAATATTTGTAATATTCTTTTTTTTTCAAAACAACACTTTAAGTTTTCATAACAGTTCTCTGAAACTTAAACAAGTTTACGAGTGCAAGGGATTAATAATAACAGTTTATCAAAATTACCTACGCTTATTCGAAAATAAGCGAAAAATTTTGAAGAATAAGTTCTTAAATCATTGTGTACTATATAAAACTTTCTCTTGAACAATTGTTCGTTGTATAACGAATGTACAAATATTGTTCTTTTCTTCTTTTTCTCCTCACTTTGGTTATAAAAGCACGAATTATTGTAGTTCATAGCGAAACAATGGTGAGACAAAACAGTTTTATTGATAAATGTGTGTAAATACGACGACAAAACTGTTTCTTTGATTTAGGCGATAGAGACAAAACTGTTACGCGACAAACAGTTGTTAGTGCGCGGGTGTTCTTACAATACAACTTATATGTATATTTAATTATTGCAATGTGATTATGTGTAACAACAAAAATAAAGATTGATAATTTATTCATTAAAATATTTTCTTTTAATATTCTTTCAGACTTTTCATTCTGTTATTTATTGTTCTATTTACTTTAATTCAGACTATTATTTATTGTACAACTCTTTATTGAACGAGTAATATATGTGTGTTGAAATGTATAAAATTGTACGATAAAAAGGAAGCGTAGAACTCTGAATTTAAAAGAATTTAATTCTCTATGATATATGTGACTCAGAAGTTACAGACTCGTGTCTTTATATATTATTATTTTATTTTATCAATTTATTATTGTACTATAAAACTGTGTTATTATACCATTGTACTTTTACTAGATTATCCATTTTTAGAAATTATTGGTTAAAAAATTTTGAAATCAAAGTAAGAAACTGTAATCAGTAGTAATTTTTTGTAGATAAACAAATAAAATTCCAATTATAAAGTTTTCTATTCCATTCATGGCTTTTTTAATTAATCTGTTACAACGGTAACAATAGTTGTTTAACTACGTTAAACACGGAGCTAATTTTTTGTTTTACTTTCCAGTTAGACGACGCATTCTGTAGGGAATACTATGAAATCAATTTAAAAAAAAATTTGAAAGAATAGTAGCCAGAGAAATTGTACCAAGAAAATCGTAACACTTTTGTAATACGTGGAACGAAAAATTTCATTTTCTTTAAAAATATTTCAATATAATTTAAAAAGTATGCACGTATTTAATATTGTATAAACTATAATGCATTATCTTTTTCAATTTGATACCGTTGGTTCCCAGATACCAACACAGCACGTAATCCTCGTACGCTCTTCAGGTGAGAACATGCACTCATTTTTTATTTCTAAACAGTATAAAATATTTGAATTCATTCCCATTATATTCTAATTTGATGTATTTGTTTAAAATATGAAGTTAAGAAATAAACAGCTTCTTAACATTTTCTCTAAGACACTAATACAGTAAATGAGAAATCAGTCCAATTTGTGTAACTATTTCCAAAGAACGTATGGAGGTTAACGCATTAAATGAAGTTATACGGTGAACTTTGTCTCCGTGAAGACGCTGTACAGCGAGCAAAGTAGAATACGTTCGATTTTATAATTGAAAGATTACGTTTCCGATACAGAAACTCAGTATTAATTTACGAGACAGTCTATTTTGCGTTTCTCTAGGTACATGTATCTCTCTAGAGAGACTAGAAGATATGCTAATAGATACTGAGACAGTGACGTGAATCGAAGGCGCGTTCCTAGTATCCGTCTCCATTAGTCAGCTCACAACATGAACTGCCTTCGGAAATCCAGGTAGATAGCTTGTGATGCACTGGGAAGCTTGGTACCAGTACTTGGATACGTAGGTACAACTGGAGGGCACGAACCAGCGTGAATTCGAGATTCTGAATTCGAATCGATTGGTTGGTTCTCCGGGACGCCCGTTCTCTCGTCTAATCAGATCCTGTTTGTAGGCGGGCCACGATCAAGCCCTCGAGGCTGGAAAATCGAGGGGTCGAAGGTATACGTATATCCGACGACCCGAGTGCGCTAACGGAACAAAAGGTTACTTATACGCAGCACACGATGTTGCAGCTTTCGACTTTGACTTCCTTTTCTTTCTTCTTCCTGCGTGGTTTAATACAATTTTTCCACCTTGCAATACCTTAGGTAGGAATGCAAGTGTTTCTTTAAAACGTACTTCAACTAATGATTTTAATAAGAAAATTATTAGTACATATAAACTTTTGTACGATGAAATTCCTTTATCATTCGATTTCGAAAAGATTTCGAACCGACGTTTAACGCGTTAAACGCCACACCGGTCCCTGCGGACCGACGCTGAAATTTTCGTTTAGGCATCGTTTGTTTCTGAGAACTGACAGTATCAATTTAAAAAAATAATACCTTATAATTATTTTTTTATTTCTATTAAATCACATTAAACAAAGATACGACTCTCCTTTGCATACGACTCTATTTTGCGACCAAATGTTTTTGAATTAGTATCGCAACACATGGCTTAACGGAAAGTTGACCAAAATCGGCGTGGCGTTTAACGTGTTAACCCTTTGCCGTATAACCACGAGTCACACTCGTGGCGCCGATTTTGGATGAAATACAATAAAAACACACAATATTTATGATAAATTTCAATTTTAGCTTTAATCGTAATTTAAATTTACAATATTGAAAATCAGCAATTACAAAATACGTATAATACTTCAATACTTTGCGTTTGACAGAGTGTCAAAGACGTGAATAACTATTGTTAATATGTATGAAGATTGAAGAAATCGTAAGCCAAGGGGTTAAACAGCGCTAAAGTAACTTATTGTTTCGTACATGTTCTTATATTATTATGATTTCATTAAACCGAGGATAAGGTAAACGAGAGCATAATTGATTTAAGTTGAAGTAACAGAGCACGAAAATGTTTTGATCGGTTGATTTTTTATTCTGGAAATTTTTGTTAAAATTATCGATAAATTGAATTCGTTGTATTTACATTGTATGCTAGAGTTGGTTTTGGAGTTTAAGCTCAGTTAATAATAAAATCAATAGTGGAAATTAACTAGTTAATTTCCCTGTTTTCTACAATCCCAAGATGTAGGGCGCGACTGTGCTATTACCAGAAGTGGGTTAAAAAATATTTAGCTCTTTATAAAGAAAAGTACGGAGACAATGCTTTCGTAGGCAGCCGTCTGTCTTTCTCACTCTCTGATTGGTCAATGTTTCTTTGTTAATAAAATGTTTGTTAAAATTATCGATAAATTGAATTCATTGTATTTACATTGTATGCTAGAGTTGGTTGTGGAGTTTAAGCTAAGTTAATAATAAAATCAATAGTGGAAATTAACTAGTTAATTTCCCTGTTTCCTACAATCCCAAGATGTAGGGTGCGACTGTGCTATTACCAGAAGTGGATTAAAAAATATTTAGCTCTTTATAAAGAGAACAGAGGCAGCCGCCCGCCTTTTACGCTCTCTGATTGATCGGTGTTTTTTTATTAATAAAATGTTTGTTAAAATTATCGATAAATTGAATTCGTTGTATTTACATTGTATGCTAGAGTTGGTTGTGGAGTTTAAGCTCAGTTAATAATAAAATCAATAGTGGAAATTAACTAGTTAATTTCCCTGTTTCCTACAATCCCAAGATGTAGGGCGCGACTGTGCTATTACCAGAAGTGGGTTAAAAAATATTTAGCTCTTTATAAAGACAAGTACGGAGACAAGGCTTTCGTAGGCAACCGTCTGCCTTTCTCGCTCTCTGATCAGTGTTTTTTTGTTGATGAAATGTTTGTTAAAATTATTAATAAATTGAATTTATTGTATTTACATCGTATGCTGAAGTTGGTTACAGTGCGACTTGAAACAGTGATATAATATCTGTTATTTGCGAAGAATGAAACATGGAATACTTTTTCGTTTTCGTGTACAGAAAATTAATATCGTTAGTAAATGTTTCTCATATAATTCAAGAGATTTTATTAACGTAGAGAGACGAAGCGAATAAGCCTAGTGGAATTTAATATAGGTAGCAGGTATTGTTAAAAGTTGTGGAAAAGTGTACATATGTATGTTTGTATATTGGAGTAAGTAGTTTCAAATTTCAACACGGTTCATTTGCTTTGAAGCAGTGTACTATAGTACAGTTGTTTTGATTGCTTTGTCTCCAACTTTGTAGACGACGATGGACATCCCTGTATACGTGTATTTTTGTGTTAAGACCTGCAACTGAAATTTTTACACATAATCAAATCTTTACTGTTAATGAAATATAACTTGGCAAGGTTCTCTATGATATTTTCAAATAAAATATAATTTAGTTTTAGTAATATCAGTTACCAATAATTTATTTCATTTTATTTCAGATTAAACTTTGTTTCTTGTTACATTTTATTTTCAATATCCGCGAATTTTATTAACCATTCTGCTTTTAATTTTTCTGTTATTAAATTTTCTGAAAGTCCTTTTTATTCTGTAAACTAAATATCCATCCCTTATTTCGATTTGATACATTTTTCCATATGCCTTGCTCATTTCTATATTATTTGTGAACGATGCGAACAATTTTATGTTTTAATGCACAGAAATTTCATTTTTTTACTTTCAATAAAAGAATTTGCGAATTTAACTTTTTTTTTCATTACATTGGTCTTTTTACCACGGAGTCCATACGATACCAAGAGACAAATTAACCCCTTGGCTTGCCATTTCTTCAATTTTTATGCATGTTAGCAATAGTTATTCACGTTTTTGACACTCCGTCAAACGCAAAGTATTGAAATATTACATGTATTTTGTATTTGTTAATTTACAGTTAATGTTAAAATTGAACTTTATCATAAATATTGTGTCTTTTTATTGTATTTTAATCAGAATTTGTGCCACGAGTGTAACTCGTGGTTATAGGGCGAAAGGTTAAGTTAGGAAAATGAAGAACGAATAAGTACAGTGACTAAATTATTTTTTAATGTTCGATTTGGTTTTTGGTGCTGTAAAAGTGTATAGATAACAAATTTTTAATATCAACAGGTTGCTGCAGGTACGAAGTTATCAGACATACTTAGTGATTTTACTATCTCATTTTTAACGTGCCTCGTGAATTGGCTATATCAGTAAGGAAGCAATTCCATACATTTTAACTTTCATAGAAATGATCAACGTTACACCGATACGACCGTGCATTTGCAATCTTATGATCGATTTCAGAGAAAGTAAAAGCAGTTCTGAAATGTTCGTAGATAAAATTACACAGTAGTTACTAGTTACAAGTGCTTTGTTGTACATTTGAAAAACTACACTTAATTATGTGAATTACATTTCTTTTCAAATTTGATTTGAAAGAGGAACGATACGTACAAAAATTTATTATCTGAATACATTAAAATTATATATTATCATAGAAGTAAATAATAATTTTTTCAACTGGTTCAAAGGTTCTGCAAAATTGAGTTCGAACTCTGTTATTATTTGATAGAATGGTAGTGCACGAATTAATGATTTTTCATTTTCAATCAAAAATAAAATTAAAGATAATTGGAAATAAAAGTAAATGTAAAGTTTGAATCTTGTAGATTAAATTTTAATAAGAGATTGAATTTTTTAATATGATTAGCGAGACTGCATAGCATTTAAACTTTTAAAGATTTAGTTATAGATTTAAAAAAGTTGGAACATACACTGCTGTTCAAAAGTTCGCGTGCACCTACCAGAGCTAAATAGAAATTGCAGTCTAATATCTGATCGTAAACTAATCCTTATATTTTAAGTTATCTTGACACTTTTTGCATGTACACATAAAGTAAGAAGAATAAAACATTAATAGTACAGCAAGAGTACTATGGAATTGATAAGCGGTGGAATAAAATAACTTTTACTCGACCCTTTGGCTACATTTGACGTATCAGAACGTGATGCATTTATTTGGGCAAAGACACACATGACGTTCTGAAACGTCGTTGAAACTGAGACGAGATTTACTAGTTCATTCTGGTTTATTTCAAATTAATGAGTATCTGTTGCAACAGAACAAATAATTTCAGTATTTTGGTAAACCTTATTTGGGACTCACAACCTCATAATGGCAGACATAGAAAATATATTTTATCAAAGTGATAGCGACAGTTTTAACCCTTTGACTACGGCAGACTTGGGTACGCACTGTCCGTACAGTATGGTGCGAATTCACTCGCGACGTCCACTGGGTACGGCGAAATTTTTCGTTAGACATGCATTTCTGAGCAAGTATATTAAAATATTTAAAATACTGAAATTTATTACATTAAACGAATATTACTTGAAGTGAACATTAATTTTAAGCTTTTTTTAAGTAACAATATTTTATTAATATTTTAAGTCAATATGTTTCGGACGCCAATAGGCGCCAACAGTACCGGAAAGCCATGTTTCGGACGCCAATAGACGTCAACAGTAGTCAAAGGGTTAATGAAAGTACTGATCTTGAACAATCTGATGGAGAATTTTTAAATGATTCTTTAAGCGATAAAGGGGAATTTGAAAATGAAAATGATGAAGAATATATCGAACTAGAAAGTGATAACTAACCTGAACCAACCTGTTTTGAAAAGTATCACACGCTTCAAAATGATTAATAATTTGCTATTTATTGTAACCAGAGTGTATTTGTTTTAAAAGTATTTTCTAATACTAACTGCCTAAAGTTATTTCAATATTATGTAGGAGAATATATAATGAATAATACGAAATAAATTAATTCTTGCATAAAATCTGATACTGGAAGGCACGTCTTTACTGTCCAAAGAAACCTTTTAGAATGAATCGTGATGAGAAAAATACATCACGCATCCATAGACCCTTATCGGTCCTGCTCGTAGACTGAACAAACTTTGAGGAACACAGTTGCATCCTCTTGAAAAGAGTTCCGAGAATTAATAAAGATAGTTGTTGGTTTGTGTCGAATAATCCAAGTACAATATTCAACCCTTTGCACTCGTGAACCTTTTAAACTTTTTTTTTTTTTTATAAAAAGTTACAAATATTTACGATTTTTTAATTATTTGGTTAACTTACTTTATTTTATAATAGAAAAAGAAAGATTTAAACTGACGAAAATACAAAATTTATTAAAAAATTTACCTAGAGCTTAACCTTTGAAGAATATTACACGTGTCGCCATAGCAGCGTTGATGGAATACAAAGGATTCAAATACCTTTCTACGAGCACATGTGTATCCAAACTTTTGAGCGGTAGTCTAAAATATAAATTTTGAAAAAGTGCAGATACGAACATTTAATGCCACATTTTTTGTGTTCGCTGCATGCATTATTAACTTTTTTATTTTTAAATACGTTCTTGCAATACATATGCTGAAATATAGAAGCAGGTTATACGTCGTATGACATCGAGTGACATCATTTTGAACATCGGTGTTCAGCATCATGATATTAGTTTCGTGTTGTAAGTATTCGTACGCATGATGGTTGCGGTAGCACGTTCGTGTCATGAATTTCGATATATCAGCTAACAGACCGTTTTGAAGGAGAACTGCATACCAATAGTTCAACAACCTAGTGGCTTACATACAACAAAATTGAAACGTTTAGGGCATCGGTTTCGGTCGTTCGTGTTGAAATTACGACTGAAAGACGATTCTATAGGAATGTTATCCCCGACGAAACTAGTTTTTATCATAATTGAAGAACGTGCTAGGTAAATTGAAATCGTAACACGATTTTTATTCTTTAATTTTTTTTATCGATAACTATTACACGTAAAATGAATAAGTGTATTTTTGTTTTTTAGTAGCAAATAACAGTACTTTACCGGTGGTTGTTACTCGTTTTATGGCATTTACTTTTATTAACTTATTTTATGGAACAAAATTTGAGGCAACATGAGACGGCGAGGTAAACTTTTGATCAAATTATGCAAAATATAGCAATTTTCTTCCTTATCTCCTAAATATGTCTCTATTTCTAAAGCTTGTGTGAAAGTACCTCCAAACTTTCCGCTAATACTTTGCATACAACTAACTTTTCAATGAAAAACCATGAAACCGATTGTTGTTCAGTTTCTACTTAACCCCTTGGCTTACGATTTCTTCGACCTTCATACATATCAGCGATAGTTATTCACGTCTTTGACACTCTGTCAACCGCAAAGTATCGAAATATTACACATATTTTGTATTTGCTAATTTTCAATATTGTAAATTTAAGTTACGGTTAAAGCTAAAATTCAACTTTATCATAAATATTGTGTGTTTCCATTGTATTTTATCCAGAATCGGCACCACGAGTGTGACTCGTGGTTACACGGCAAAGGGTTAATAAAAGAATATAAATTACAAGAAGTAGTTATTACTATTACTAGATTTTTTATTTTTAATCACCACCAACATTTATGTTACAAATTTTTATAATATATACCATAGGTGGGGAACGTGCGGCCTCCGTAAGTTTTTTGTGCGGCCTTCATAAAAGTTAACTCTTGTATCAATTAATATTTAATTATATAGATTACGACAATTTCAAAATTAATAGAATTAAATGAATATTATAAAAAAATTATGTCGGCCTCTTTTATAACTGCCTAATTTAAATGTGGCTTCCAATGGTAAAAAGATTCCCCACATCTGGTATATATAGTGTTATAAATTAATATGCGGGTAAACAGGAGAGAAAGATAGATTGTATTCAGGTTATTTAATGTAACTTCTTTTACTATATTATATAATTGGTTTACTTTGACTACACAAGATGCACAACTTCTTCCTCTCACATACCACGACCAAGTGGCCGAACGACGGTTATTAAAACAAAACACACAGCGCTCATAGAGGTGCTCACTGCATGCATTGATTCTTTCTCAACATATAGTTATGNTTATATTTAGCTTTGACTATAGTCGACTACAAATTGTTTATCCTCCTCCGTGCAGTTATATTGAATTACATCAGTAAAATACTTTTTAAGNTTTTCTCCAATAAGCAGACAAAATTCGGGCTATAGAGGGTTAAATTGTCAACTTGAAATTGAATAGAAATAATGGGGAATATGAACATAATACAATAGAATCTCCTTTACTGGAACACCCATTTTCCGAGTACACTAATATCTAATAAAGATACTATTCAAACTACACAAACTATACAGTTTTGTCATCTGAACAGGATTTCTGCTGGTAACAGATCTCTTCTCTTCTTGTAAACATGTAGTGCTTACACACAATGAAAATAATCGTATCCAAAATTTAGTTCCACAAAATAAAATGTTCCTATTGTATGAAATTCTGAAGCTCAGTAACTCATCGATTTGTCAGACTTTCTGAAACAAAGTACGGTTCGTTCAACTTCAGTCTGTTTAACAATTAACGTGGAATGAAATATTAACCTATTCTGCCCGATTGTCTACCTTGGTAGACAGTCATTAAATGTATACACAAATGTATGTATGTACGTAGTACGACTGTGCGTCGACTATAGTCGACTATAATTTGTTTATTCTCTTCGGTGTAGTTATAGGGTAAGTCCAGGATAGTTCGACCACGTTTTGGAAAGAAGCCATTGCATTGTTGGTTTTTTACATTTTTGTTGTTTTGGGAAAATTAAAGCAACGCACAAGTAATTTAAAATATATATAAAATATACTTTGAGACGTATTCAAATATTTTTCTTTTTTTAATCAAGAAATACCAACATTGAAAATGGACGGTGGTCTCATCCGCATGGTAAGGTTCACCCATTAGTTGTGAAACCGACCTTGAAAAATACCAAAAAATACAACTTATACAATATATAATACAATAGAAAATTAATTGATATGTTGCTTTTTTTTTATCTTCCACATAAGTCACAAATATTCTCATGCTTAAAGCATTCATCATGAAACAACGTCTACACCTTACACGTTCAACTCAATCTTTGTTTACGGAGGTTTCGAAATAGTTTTTTTTTTAAGTTTTTCTTTCTATGGGGTTGTTCGGAAAGTAATTTCGATTTTTTGTGAAAATGAAAGACAATTTTATAATNAATAAAATATAACATTATATTACGTAGCATGGTATTCGTTAAAACAGTTCAAACACATTTATGGTGATTTTGGACAATTGGGACAATATGTAGTCTTTTTTACATTTTTTGTAAAATAAACATGAAAGTTACATATTCAAGAAAACATGAAAAATATAAAATCTTACTTGAAAAAAATTAATTTGTCTCCTACTCGAGTTGCATCGTTACTATTCCAGCTAATCCCTCTGTTTACATTCTTGCGCTTCAACTATCGGATTTGGGCCTCCTGAGAAATTTTACCGATTCACGCTGGGGGACAAACGTGTTAAGTTCGTTGTGCTTTTTTATTTATGTAATTTTTCTATTGTGAACATTATTTGAATCAGATTTCTTGATTTTATTTTTATACACGTTTCGGAATGCATGAATAAATTTTTTATTACATTTATCAATATTGTATGTAATCATAATTGTTATATAATTAGTGTGAGTTTTAGTGAACACAATAGAAGAGTTAAATTTAAATTTATTAACCATACACAAGCGAAACATAAACAAGTATATAACAATATACAAAAATACGTCATTCAGATTCTTGTTCAAGAATACTGACCTCTGAACTCTTAATCGATCTAATTTACTTTCTTCATTTGTTACTTTTATTTGTTATTTTTTTTAATTTACTTCATTTATTGATTTTATATTTTTCTATTACCTGGGTTTCAAAAATTTCGAATCATGAACAAAATTGTAAATTTTTGAATTCTTGAATCTTTCTTGAGTTTTGAGAGGGTTCAAAATTTCGACGTTTCCAAAAACCTATACGTAATTTGCTCTCGTTATACATATTTATCCACATTCCCTGTCTATGTATTAGGTTTCGCTAAATTAGAGATATTAACCGTTTGAGTGCCAAGCGGCGATATTGCGCTTCTTCTGTTATGTGTCTAGGCTGCGAAGCTGACAATCGCGGCACGCTCGGTTTCAGTCGATGCGTGATTTTACAGTTACCGTTCAGTCTAAGGTAAATTAACCCTCTATAGCCTGAATTTTGTCTGCTTATTAGAGAAAAACTACGATTGATTACAGTGTTTCACTTTGATTTCAAAATTTTTAAACTAATAATTGCTACGGAAGGATCGTAGTATCGCTACAGTAATACAATAATCAAATTTAATAGTACAGTGATAACTAAACAAAATTAATTTTTTAAAATATAGATACATCAGTTTGTAACTTTCGAGTCACACGGTCCCATAGAGGGTTAAGTATTCTTGCGNGTGCAAAAAAATACAATTAAATCCTCTATAGGGGAAAAAACGAAATTACTTTTCGAACAACCCAATAATTTAAATGTAATTTATAATATATATACGGCGTTGCGACAATTGTCAGTACAAAAATCATAATAAACCGATTGATTTGTTTTATTTTGAGATATTAATACAAGTCGGTCTCTCGCGGTAGTCAAATTATCTCGGACTTACCCTATTTAGTTATATTTAGCGTGGACTATAATTTGTTTATCCTTTTCCATGTTGTTATATTTACAATTAGTTATATTTAGCTTTGACTATAGTCGACTACAAATTGTTTATCCTCCTCGGTGCAGTTATATTTAATTACATCAGTAAAATACTTTTTAATTTTTAATTTTTTCGTTGAACATCCTGGATTATTTTTTTCGTTGGTAATTATTTAAAACAAATTAGTGTGCTGTAAGCTTTCTGGGCTCAATAACTGGCTTTGCGGTAACCTCAGGCGTTACTCTATATCCTGTAAGGGTTAGAATAGTGTGAAATCAAATTTCGATAATCGAAATTATGAAATTGAGAAGAAGACCTATCAAAGTAGCCACGGAGCCCTAGTTTTTTTCGAAAAAGTTCGTTGTTACTGTGACGACGAGCGAGCTCGTGATCTCGAGATCTTCGGAAAGCGGCATGTTTGAAAAGTTATAAGTTGTGTTATTTATTTTTTAAAGATAAAGGTAAATTTATTTTTTAAATTCTGTTAATTATAATTGAAAGTTTAGTTAATAAATTTAAAAGTGAAAATTGTTGACTAGTTAATTCTCTATTTCCTACAATCCCAAGATGTAGGGTGCGACTGTGTTATTACCAGAAGTGGGTTAAAAAATGTTTAGCTCTTTATAAAGAGAAGTACGGAGACAACGCTCCCGTAGGCAGCCACCCGCCTTTCTCGCTCTCTGATTGGTCAGTGTTTTTTTTTATTAATAACTCGTTAACAAAGCTGAATTTGACATTTCCGCGAAGGAAAAAGTTGCAGCGACTCATCTCAGGAATCATCCCTTAAAGCAGCCCTTTAAAGATTTTATATTTTGATTTTCTTTAATTCCTACAGTGTCCAGCAGCCTCATTGAACATCAGACGTGTTAACTTATTTTTTGGAAATGATGCTGACATCACAGATAATCTTTTTCCACATATATCTTTCGCCGTTTTTTTTAATAGTATTGCTATTAATGAGTGTCTTATTTCTGTAATTTTTTATACTAGATTTATTTTCTTAATAAAGAGATAATTTGAGTTCATCATTCAGTGTTTGTGTTCAGTGGATTATCATAAGTTTCTTACATGAATCCCGCACATTTTTAAATTTGTAGCTGACCCGTTGTAGAAAAAGGTTGCTTATCCCTTCCTTAAAGGGACTTACAGATCTTTTGGGACACCCTGTGTAAATCTCTAGACTACAATACTGAAGTAGTTTTGAAATAATTCATGAGAATAAGTGATTTTTAATGAATAAGTTACCTATACTCTCGAATAACTAAATTTTTCAATATAATGCTAATTACATAACATTAATAATGAAATATACCATTACAATTTAATTTAATTAAAATACTAATCTAATTTAATTATCACTCGAATCTCAAAAAGCTACATACCGTTAAATATGTAGAGTTAAAAATGTTTTTGCACGTATCTCACCTCTGTGTGGAATAATTACCTCTCTATTTATTAAAAGCAAACAGAAAATGATACAGGTAAACAATTTTTAGAAGAAGACACGTGTTACATAAAACTACCCTTTCGCGCTACGTTGCTCTCGGCCATCAGGTAGCATTATGTGGTGAATGACTGCCGTACCAAAGAGGTTAAAAAGTGTTAGGATTTACAGGGTTTACACTCCGGATTCTCACCCTTCTGCAAATCAAGTTTTTATACAAAAATATTTTTTTTTCTTAAGCTTTTGAAATTCTACGAAATTCTGAGGTACGAAAGGGGAGGAAGGATGGACCTCAAATATAAAATTTTAACTGCAGCCAGTTATTACTTTCTGAGGTATTAATAAAAAAATTTTAGTACCATACATTAAGTACTGTATATACAAACTTGATTCATACATTGGATTCTTCGCTGTGGTAGTACGTAATACGAAGAATGAGTACTTGCATCATATTGGAAAAAATGATTAAAGGTAATTGATTGTTTCAAGTACCACGTTTTAGTCCCGACAGAATAAATTTGATTTGTAAAAGGTTGAAATTGATTGTTTCAAGTACCACGTTTTAGTCCCGACAGGGTAAATTTGATTTGTAAAAGATTGAAATTGATCTGCAAATGGGTGAATTCGAAGTGCAAAAAGCTCCAATTGATTCTTGGATACTTGATTTGTCCTTTCAACCGATTTTGCTTGACAATAGAATGAGAATTTATTGCAAACTAGTTGAATAACATTATAGCGCAGTCGCGTTAACTCGCTGTATGTTGCTTATTTTGACGCGAATCTGCTACTCGTAGGATATGTTTATAGTTTGAATGTTTGTTAAGATCTGATCTTCTCGTGAAAGGAACGTCCGTGCTTTTCTCGGCAGGAGACATGTCGCGATCTCTTAGGTATGGACAAGAGCATGAAAAGTTCTGTCTTGACTAATAAGGAATTAAGAAAACCTGTGATGACATAGAATTGATTAATTAAGGGCTAAGCAACTAGGAAAAATTTGTCCGATGGTGGTGGTAAGGAATGAATAACGATTGTCGCCAAGACAGACTTTCCCTAAACCAGTTGTCTCGCTTCAAGTACTCCTGGCCTGTAGTCCTACTTCGATTGTGCAAATTTATGCCCTCTCATAAAGTCACCTAAAAATATTTGGGTATTCAGGACTTTGTTCATTCTGAGTTACTCGTTGAAGTCAAGCGCAGCACAGAGCCAACACTCTCGCTGGCGGCTGCCTGCCTTTCTCGCTCTGATTGATCGGTGTTTTTCGTTAATAATTCGTTAACAAAGCCGAACTTGACATTTTCGCAAAGGAAAAAGTTGCTTGAAATCATCTCAGGAATCACCACTTTCAGAGTCTTTCACTTTGTTTGGGGTACATCCTGTATAACGATATCGTTTCCTTCATGCATGGAACCTTTCATCTTTTCCTTTGGAAGTTTTGCGATTTATGAAACATCATTCTTCTGTTGAACTTTTATTCTAAATTTTTAAAGAGTTATGTGGTTTTTTTATGAAACATGAATTTTATTGCTGCGAAGTAAACATTCAATTTATGCAATTAAAAATCTTTGTAATTAAAAAGTAGAAAAGCAATGAAAAATTGTAAAACGTAATATTGTAAATGGTAGCGTTCGAAGCAATTTAATAAATTACTTTGTTGTACTTAAAACAATGCTATTCAGCTATTTGATTTTCATACAGTTATTTACGTTTTGTAAAAAGGTATTGAAATTAAAATATAAAAAGATACTTGTGTCAATGCACCGGATGTTTTTGTTATATTCTCTTATATTATTGAAAACGTGCCGTTTTTGAATTGCTAGAAAGAGAAAGAATGCCACTTATATTATTTGTTTATTACTTTTTTCAATATATGAAATGCTACATAAATTTCTGCATTTGGGTCGTTTTTTACACAATCTTGTTTTTCGTTTATTTGAAACAAATACCAAGGATTTGTTATTAATACGTGTAACCTCTTATTTTAGCTTTTTGTTGTAGCTTCATTATTCTTAACCCCCATACGCTCTTCGAATAAAAATTCACCTGTTTACTGTTTCTAGATACTATGAAACGTTTGATTTCTTCCCAATTGTATTGTAATTTGATATATTTGTTTAAAATATGAAATTATAAGTGGAAAAACAGCATCTCTAAGATGTTAATATTGTAAATAAAAAGCTAACATCATTTGTGTAACTATTTCTGAGGAGCGTATGATGGTTAAAATTGAAAAGCTCTTTTTTAAAGAAATAAAAGTATGATTAGATTAAGGAAATCTCAGACACCACTATACCAGGGTTAAATGTTAAATAAAAAAATATATTTTAAATATTTAATTTTGTAGTAAACGTTGGAAAGACGTTTGTTACGAATTTTTCTTTGATGAAACAAAATTTAAGAGGAATGGGTACGTTGTATCTTCCGTATAGTGCATAGGTGAGGAACTTGGGGCCTTGAGGCCGCATCCAGCCTCCGTGAGTTTATGGTGCGGACTTCGTATAACTTAATATTATTATTTTTCTATTGTATTTCTGCATAGTGTAATAAAGTTGTGTAAAAATATTTCTATTAATATTATTACTACTTCTACTTAATATTATTTTTCTATTGTATTTCTTTATAATCTAATAAATTTATTTACAAATACTTCTACCAGTATTATTTTTATTTGAAGTGGTATTCAAATATGTAGTTGTTTATTAAAATTTGAAAATCTGGATGAATGTTTATATACAGGGTGTCCCAGAAAGACTGTAAGTTCCTTTAAGGGGTTGTTCCTGGAGTGATTCTAAACAACTTTTTCCTTTGCGAAAATGTCAAATTCGGCTTTGTTAACGAGTTATTAACGAAAAACACTGACCAATCACAGAGCGAGTAAGACGGCTGGGCCTCAGCGGCAGCGTTGGATTCCACGCCGCGCTTGGGTTTCTACGAGCAACTCAGGATGTATCGAAGCGACTGTTGACGAATGTTAAACAAAAGTTATGTCGAATAAACTAATTAACTGTTACTCGTGTGGAACAAATAAATTGAGTTTTTCAGATATTCCAAATGGATAATGAACAACTCAACGAAAAGTAATTGAAATTTAATAACGAATAGAATGCAATTCTTTTTTTCGAATAAAAATTTATTCAAATAACATCAAACATCGAATATTATTGATGATAAATCTTAAACATAGTTCTTTAATAGTGTTTAACACTGTCGTTTAATTTTATTTTTATTGTTTCAATACGATATTTAATAATAATATTAATTATAAATATTTAATAATGTATATATATATATTTATTTATATGTATACATTATTATATTTATATATATTTATACATTATTACATATTTATAATTAATATTATTATTAAATATCGTATTGAAACAATAAAAAAATATATATATATGAACATTCATAAAAATACCATAAACAAATAAAAATACCAACGAGGAAATATAAAAAATTATAGCGGCCTCTTTTATTATTGCCCGATTTAAATTTGGCCTCTAATGGTAAAAAGGTTCCCCACCTCTAGTATAGTGTTTATGCAGCAAGAAAATGGTTATATTTTGTTAATTCATTTGCCGACAACAACTTTTACCCATATATTGTCGCATTTCACAATAAAGTTTATTACGTGAGATATATACCGCTTACTCTGGATAGGTAGAAATCGGTTTCCTTTGTGTTTTCAATTCAATAGCCTCGCTTCTTCGCGTAAAGGAAATATCTATCGACGATCGTTCCCGTTTTCATTCAGCTACTCCTTCTCCGACTAGTCAAGATTGGAAGTGACGAAGCAGTCCCCCCGTTCCCGAAAGTCACCCACACTGACGAAATTGAACGGTTAATCTTAACGACGTATCTGTCGTTCTCGATAGTGCTCTATGTTGGCCACTGAGATCGTACTATTTGAGGGATGATAGATGGTTCTCTTAAATCGGGATACATAGATACGTACAACCATCACGTCAAGAAGCAGTTTTTAGCTCATCAATTTTCCTGTCGTCCGTACTTTATTTATATGTTTCTGTAGTAACTAACGCAAAGTTCGAACTTATAGAAAATTTAAAAATTACAACTTTTCATTTTGGCGCGAAATACTAAAATGGATAATGTAATTCAATCTTGTTGATACTTGATAAAATGTTTTTTTATGAATCTACCTATGAAGTAATTGAAAAATGTAGTGTACATCTTTAACTGTGGTATACTATATATTTATACGTATCAATAGTATTTTTTTCTTTTATAAAGAATCTAATAAAACACCACCTATTAACACTAAAACTACCGATGATCGGAGCATACTTATTTCTACCGAAGAAATCACAATGAAAGGTACATGAAAAAAATTTATAACGCAATATAGACAAAGCTTTATCTGTATTTTTAACAGAAAATCACGGAAAATCGCCGCAGAGATTCTTCGGTTAATTTATACAATTTCTGTAAAAAATTATCAACGGGTCATTTTGACCACTTTGGTAGTTCTAGTATTAATATTTCAGTTATACCATCTGAGTATTGTGAATAAAATATAGAATTTTATGTTTCTTCATTTAAAGTCTAGACGCTAGACGAAAATAACATCGAAGTTTTATATATCGTTAATGAAGAAATAAATAAAATAATCTTAATAGTATTACTGAAAATGTGATTACCAAAATACTGCTTGATTAATCAGAGTCATCTGTATCAAGGTGATTTTTAAGCACAGTATAAGTGAAGGATTTACTCTACTGTTATTCTTAATTATTGCACAAATTTTTATGGACACATTATACAGAGTATCTTAACTGTAGGTTATCTAAATATCTTCATTGTTTTTAATGCTATAAAAAAAGTTTGTGGCACAA
>SMSQ01018778.1:191394-215320 GCA_019453375.1 Ctenoplectra terminalis | reverse complement strand
TTCGCGTTGATGTTTGCGATTAATGTTATTTTATTTAGGTTAAACAAAGACTGTGTAATTATAATAACAAAAGGTATTCAGTGCTAGGAAGAAAAATCATAGCTTTGATATTATCAACCTATCGAGATTTGTTTAGCTAACAAATTATGTGTTATATCGCATAAAGAGCGTGCGTATCGTGTGATCCGGGTATACGTGGCGTTCATTTGTATAAAATAAAGGGATATTACAATACGTTGGATGAAGGCTGTTGTACGTGGCGGTTGAATGCGAATTTTCTGGAGTGGATAGTTGCAGCGGTGATCTCATTGTCGGCTAAATGCATTGTTTCAGAGCCCTTGTGCCGTCGAATCGATCAACTGTCCGTTTCGAATTTTACGCGAACGACATCGCATTTTTTATGTATTCCGTCGATTTTCTCTATCTCTGCATGTTCTCTACGTGTCTCTGTTAATCCGCCACTCTGTTCCGTAGTAATTACGTATAAATTCCAATATTCATCTCCGTACCGTAATTCGCGTAACAGTCGATCAACAATTTACATTAAAACGATAGATGTTCTGTTCCACGAATCGACAAAATGGTTTTACCACCTGGTAAAATGTCGAAAATTGGAATAAATGCTACACAAAAGGACGTAGCTTGGAAATAAAATCGATGTATTTTGGTATAAATTCAATCGCTCCCTTTCTCTTTGTGTTAAATTATTTGTTCTAGTTTACGATGCAAAGGATATTTCGTTACCGGTTTTCAATATTTTTTTCATTATTTTTATCGTTGTTGCAGTACAGCATCCTTTTCTTTGGATGAAAGGAAAATTTTTATACACCTATTAAAAAGTAGTAGAATTTTCTCTTACGTTTCGTATTTTTCATTGCATTTTTAGTTCGAGTGTTTTACATTCCATCATGAATTTTACACAATATATTTTTATACGTCTACAAGTGTATATACGTTTAAAAGAAAACAAGATCAAATAATAGACAAAGCCGAGCAATAAAAGACTATCTGCTTCTACCTCTGTGATTCTAATTGTTAGAGTAGCGATTTCTTTATTATTTAATTTCTTTTATTAGAAATTGTAACAAGAAGTTTTAAAGTTGGTCGCAAAAAATATGACTCACCTTTATTCCGTAATTGCTTTCCTCGTATATGATGGAGACGTAGCTCCACCCCATGGTTAGTACGATGTCCACCATCGCTTTTACTTGATAGTGGTCACTCGGTATAGTGCGTGTGAAATATTCAAAGCGTTGTTTGTTGGAGAGTTCCGGGCTGGTTGAGAAGAACGAGACCTGAAAGACGCCCAGAGGTTACATTCTCATCTTCAATTTGGGTAAGTTAAGCAGAAATATTGAGCAGTAGCGAGCGTTTTCTTCAATAAATTCTATGAGTACGTATTTTTACGTAAAGTGGTTTAAAATTTGATTTCTTTAATTTTAATATTCTTAGTCCTTTGTTTTTCCACTGAAGTTACAGTAAACACGTGCGAGATCATGAGTTATGCACATATGTCGCGCTACAAATTCGCCCAACGTAGAGCTCGGATAGAATTAGTTTCCATCTCATTTGCTTGGAACGAATGTTCACCTATAACTAAGTGTCAGTAACTCATCCTGCTATTCGTCTAACAATTTACCAACATTGAATCAACATCATATTCTTCGTTATGTTTTCTGAAACTATAATTCGTAGGAATAAAAATAAATGTTTGTATCTTTATTGCTTTGCAAATAAATGTGTATAATGACGGCAATTTCGAACAGTGAAACGCTAACATTCCCGTCATAATAACGCGGAATGAATTTAATCTGGGCGTAAAACAACACTCGTCGAAATTATTGAAGATAGGTGTTTATACGTTGTCTGCTGTTATGATAATTTTAAGCGCGAAAGCAAACGAAAGTTTCAGGAAAGTTAAATTTTAAGACAGCAATAAAGATTTCTATTCGAAGCTTTGAAACGGTGTTCGAAGTTATCTTCTAGTATCTAGTTGAAAATTATTGCGAATGAAAATTATAGATAATCCCTTGGTACGTCCTCTTATCACGAATTTTCAGTTACCACGAGCTTTTATTACCTCTCGTCCCTTTATCCGTCCAATAAAGCTGCTTACGGAGATGTTTTAAATATTACCAACACTGCAAAATCGTAATTTGTCGATCTACTTACAAACGTTTATCGCTTTGAGATTGTGCTCGCTGTTACGCAAATCTTACGATTACCACTCCCGCTTAAAGCTTCCAATTTTCGTTTCCCTTTGGAGTTGCATATTATGCAAATACGGGACTGAAAATATGGTCGAATTGAAACTTAATCTTTCATTTCACCCGACCGTCGAATTAATTAATTAAAGTCTCCGACAAAACGGGCAAATATCGCCAATAGAAAAAATAAAAAAAAAAAAAGAATAAAAAAACAAAGAACACCTATGTTCGAACGAATTAATTAAAAAAAATTCCATTTCCATCTACAGTCTTCGATTTTTCTTTTTCCTATTCACTATAGTCCCTATGAATTCCAATGATCAACAACGTTCCATTTTTTAACTCGTCTCCACGGTTTTCTTGTATGACGATTTATCTCGGTTGAACAGTTTCTGATGATCCCTCGACATTTCTCGCGACCAGTAACGAAGAAATGCGCTCGAGCGAGNGGGACTGAAAATATGGTCGAATTGAAACTTAATCTTTCATTTCACCCGACCGTCGAATTAATTAATTAAAGTCTCCGACAAAACGGGCAAATATCGCCAATAGAAAAAATAAAAAAAAAAAAAGAATAAAAAAACAAAGAACACCTATGTTCGAACGAATTAATTAAAAAAAATTCCATTTCCATCTACAGTCTTCGATTTTTCTTTTTCCTATTCACTATAGTCCCTATGAATTCCAATGATCAACAACGTTCCATTTTTTAACTCGTCTCCACGGTTTTCTTGTATGACGATTTATCTCGGTTGAACAGTTTCTGATGATCCCTCGACATTTCTCGCGACCAGTAACGAAGAAATGCGCTCGAGCGAGGCCCCATCCGGTCTCCTTCGTGAAAGACGAAGGATTTTCGTTCATCGGTGTATAGTCGCGGTCGGTTCACGAGTTTTGCCCATGGAAGATGAGTTTATGTAGCGAGAAACGAGTCCGCGTTATCTCCTGCTACGCTGGAAGCAGCTCGACTTCTCTCCACGACACTGCACGCCATTTTATCCACCGCGTTTTCGCGTTTTACCATCTGGTAAATCCGTGTAGGGTGGCTCGAATATATCTATCAACTGCTCTCAGACACAAGTTTCCTTTCATACCTGTTAACTGTTCTCGTCTTGGTTATACGATTCTCGGGAATAGAAAATCCGTATCATGTACTTGTCATAGCTTCCATTTATATGTTTCTAATAAATTCAGCATCGTAAAACTTAATTTTTATTCAAGGACGATGCAAGACGTTTTTATTATTTTTTTATGGATTCTTGTAGCAGTTTTTTATAATTAAAAAATTGAACCGTTTCAAAGAACCACATAATCTTTGCTTCGTTTCTCTCGTTGTTAATTTTTTTTGCACTTTATTTTTCCTTCGGGCATTTAATGAATTTTTTGTGAATTCTTCTTCGATCTTCCCTTGTTCCGTTTTTCCTTCTAATCTTTAAGCTTTCCCTGCTCGTCTTTAATGGTCGGAAGAACTCGAAGCAAGGATGAAAGGAGAAATGTGAGGCAAATGGTAAAAGGGGATAGTTTTAATGGACTTATCCACTCGTTGGTAGATCAACTAGACCTCTGTGTTACGCGTAAAAAGGTTTAATTCTAGAACGAAGGATCTCTGCACAGACGGATTTGGAGAAAATTCTGTTTCTCGTTACCTGTTATTATAATTTAAACATTCAGCTTTGTCTGCAAAATGAGAGAATAATTTGACCATTTCACTGCTCGTTCAATTGCATCTCGTTTATTAAAGTCGGATAAAATTCAAAGTTTATACGATTTTGAAGAAAAATCGTTGAAAAAAAATATTCGTCGCTTCAGCTTCTTTGTTTTATTTTTATTATTTTAATGAATTACGTTGTCCCTATGTCTAGTAGTTTTTGCATTTTTACCTACAGTCTCGTCTCGAGGTTGCTGTGAAATTGCAAATCCCTTTGTGAAGCGGGTAAATGACGTTATCGTTAATTGAAACGGACCGGCTGCGCCCAAACCGCGCGAAATTGCAGGCCCCGTTGCAGAGACCTCAATAAAAGCGAAATAAACGAACGCAGCCGATCGCTTTCGAGTCTTCCTCATATCTCGAAGCAAAAGCTCTCTGTAGTTTCTCGATAATCCTACAAATCCAATACGATTCTCAGATGTTTTATCAGAGGGCATGGAAATGGTAGCATAGATTAATTAAATATATTAAAATGTACTACATATACTACATATTTTTCATCCAACTTTTCTATCGATTAATTTTTGTTTAGAAGCATATGGCTTTTCCCAAACCGTAACAAATTAATCAAATTTTCATCAAAGATGATGCGTTCGTTAACGCAGTGTTACACAAGTGTTTAACGCAGTGTCACACCGATCATTTCACACTGGTCATACACATCACCGCTGAAATCACATGATTTTCGATCTGTAAAAGCTCGTTGTTCCAAATATAGGCGCGAAGTCTCTAAAACCTGCTCATATGATCTACAAGTATCCAATAAACCACTGATAGACTAATTGTGCCACCGCTGTTTGCCAGTTTCTCGCTGTTGCTGACTTAGTCATGTAATTGCAATTTGCATTGCTGGCTTGTGGCCTGGTTATTGGTTTGTTCTCTCGTCACTACTACTTCCATCGCTTTTGCTGGCTCTAATTTCATCTGCTCATAATTTTTTGCTTCCCATTTGTGGTTTTCTAACGTTAAAAAAATATTACAGGAAAAAATTGAAAAATTATTTCCTCAACTAATTCTGTTCCTCCTTTTCTTTATCTTTTTTTGTGAAAATAAATTTGTTATTTCTCGAACATAATTTTATTCACAACGAATCCAAAAGCCACTGCAACGTGCTCACAAATCATCACTTTCAGTCCTTATTCGTCTCAGAAGTGAATACGAATCCAACTAGAAGGTTTCTCAAGAATATCTAGACCCGATGCAAGTTCTATCAATGAAGTTCGAGACATGAATAGGATAAAAGAAGAATCGTAATGATCTCTTCTACGGACTACGTGAATGGAGACTTTGATATACATGTCAAGGCACTCCATTCGTAGAAATAATGAAACGTAAAAATGTTGGACGTTCATGTTGGAGCACCTTTTTTGCGTGTTTTCAAAAATTATGCGGAAACATTTCGTTTCTAGTGTACCTTTCTTTTTATTATTACGCTTCGAGCTCGTCTTTTTTTCATTCCTCATTAGCCTCTGAATTCAGTTTCATCGAGATCGCTCGAAGAACGCCTTAACTAACTTACAACAAGTATCCTCGACTGCGCTTCAAGTTATGTTAAAACGTTAATGTACGACGATCGACGTCGGAAACTTCGTTTTAATTAAAGAATTTAAAAACCGTTTAAAATCGAAGGCAGTCGCGTGAAATCGTTTTAACCTGGTTCCACCGATCCGACGAATAAAGGCGAGCATTATCGTAGATTTTAATCGCTTTCTCGAACGAAGAATGAAACGAGAACGATTTTTTTATTATTCATTTTCTGTCATCCCTTTTCCCTAGAAAAAGGTTCCTTTCGACACTCTTTTCGATCGTATTAGCACGGTAACACTGAACATTTATAATTAATATTTGAAAAAAAAAAATTTAATCAACGTGACGCATAATAAAGGTGGATCCCAGTTCCCTGTTTATAATTTAATTCACAGTTTAATTTATAATTTAATTTCCGTGTTCGCGAGTCTGCCGGAGGAGACGAGGTTCGGAACTGATCGCATTAATGACATAGCTATTAAAATTTCTCGACCTTTCGGTATCTCAACATTTTCCAAGCAGTCATTCAGGATAATTGACGCCTAACTTTCCCTCCTCGGTTCAAAACTTCCCGATGAAACTATAAACTGCCTCAACGAAGTATAACCGCTTACCGCTATTCGAACCGTCTAATCTAAGCTTTTACTTGGCCCTGTTGGCTCGTTCTTTTAACGTTCTACGTTTTTCTTTAACACTTCTTAACGGCCCTTTTGTTTCCATGCCACTTTCATGCTTTTATCTTTACAAACTGTTGCAATAGGTTCTTAAACAACTTTCTTGCCATTTTTCTTCTTTTTTCCACAAGTTTTTCTTTTTCTTCACCTTCCTGCGTGTTGCTTTCAACGATTCGGTACAATTTTTCACCGAAACACTTCTTTCTTCATCCTTCCAACAAGTTTTTGAATTTTTCATCCTTTTTCATCCTTCCAACAAGTTTTTGAAAAGTTTGTCAACGACCAAAGGTCTATTGTTAATTACTAATTTCCTTGATAGGTAATTTCGTTTGTGTACAGATCAACCGCGATTCGTTTATGGAAAATTGTTTGGTTAAACATGTAACAATAATCAGAAACTCGATAGCGCGTTATTGGTTCATACCGATAACATCGGTTGATTCGATGACGGTATGCTCAATAATCAGAGCGTTATGATTGTTGAATAAATGTTTTTCACTTCCACAAGAATCCCGATTAATTTTCGGTTCCGTAGTTGCTCGTCGAATGGTTCACATCTGACCGTGGGCTTTATTAAATTTTTCCCTCCAATGAGACTGGCTTTTATTTACTCGTAAATTTCCTCGCTACCGTAATATCGCCTAGTCGTGTTTTTTCGTTTGAAACGTTTCAATCCGGTTGATATAAATGTGTTAAGAAGAGACAGTGGGTAGTCGAGGAGCGGCTGATATTTATGAGTAAAGTTGAAATTAAAATCCGCTTGTGTTTAATCGTACTACCGTTCGGTGAAAGAGACGCGATTTTCTTTTCATTTTGCTCTTGTGTACATTCGGCGAATGAAGCAACAGAATCAATTTGGAAATAAATCATTGTTAATTATTTAATTACGCTAGAATACCCAAATCAATTTATGATAATATTTTCTTTATTTTATTATATACAAACAAGCGAAAAAATAATAAATAGATGAGATGCAGCGTAAATTTTGATAATAAATTTTGATTCTAAACTTGGAACGAGAAAAGAGCAACGTCTTGTGATTGTTCTCAAGATTAGAAAGTATTCTAACGTAAGTGGAACACAATTATCATAAATGTTAAACATAACATTGCAGCAGAATTAAACATAGATTTCGCATGATCATAGATTAACAGTTCTGTTTTGAATATCTGGAAGCTCAAGTAGGAACTGCGTTGTAAGATCAGTGTTAGCTTGACATAATTCAGTAGGTCGATAGTACGAATGGTTGTGAAATGCGATTACTGTACGATGAATTGTCGGCTTGATGAGACCGGCCAGTACAAAGACTGCATGTTATCGCGTCTCGAGAGCTCGCTGAAAATAACCGGTCGATAAGCAACCGTGCATGCTCTTGATATACAGAGTACCAGACTTTTGACTGACGCGACGCGTGATGTCTTTTACAGGTGCGCTCTTTCTGCAGTTGCTTTCACCAATGATCCAATGATCCATCGATGAATGGTTGATCCTGAATGTCACGCTGTCGTTCGATGCACGAGCTTAGCAGCTTTCGGTGAGTGACATAATACTAAAGAAAGCAAATTTCAGCGTTGCATGCTTTTTAAATCATTTTACATAGAATTACTGTTTTTGTTGAGCAAAAGTTGGTAAGGTGTTTAAGTAGAATGGCTCTGTCCAAGTCGGGCAACACCAAGAACTTTTTTAAAATTAGATTAAAAAGTTACAGTAGATTAGAATCAGAAATTTCAGTGCGCGTAAGTAGAATACGAACGACATAGTCAGACAACTATCGTGATATTGCATCGCGATTTCACACAATTCGAATATTTAGTTTTTAAATGTTGATCGCATCTTAAAATGCAATATGTCAGTCCGAATAAAGCAAATAGTGGATTATAGTTAGTAGATCGGCTGTTCGTCGAAGCTGACGTATACATATATTTGTCTAGTAGCTTTCGAGTTGTCGATACATCGGGTTGTTTGTACTGCGGTGTTAATTTAACCATGTGTTTGGAGAGTTGACCTATGTAGAAATTATTGTATCTCTATCTGTGTCTCGTGTAACATGTAGAGTTTAAAATTAACTAACTAATAATTACTGTTTTATCTGATAATCGTTAACGTTATATCGCAATAAATTACATTTATTGTATGCAATTATAATGGAAACCAGTTATTCCGAATATTGTGAATTATAGTTGAAAGTTAATGTTAAAATGATTAATTTTCATATTTTCGTGTAGTACGATTATCCATACAACAAATCAAACATTTGACTTCCATATCATAGTTAATCGTGTTTAATGGTATCAAGATTCTCTGTTCACGTTGGCTTGATATTTCGTTGTACCACAGCATTAGCCGATTCTGAAACGCATAGTAATAGTTTATGGTCCGAGAGGCTTGTTATTCCCGTGCGACCTGTGTACCTGTTGTAAATTCACACCTCTCCCGTTCATTGTGAAACATAGAATGGTGCGATTATATGATTATAATCCATTAGTCGAATTAAATAATGCTTCTAATGACAGCTAGCTCATACGAAATGTAGAACTTTCCTATTACAATTCAATAATAGAATCATTGGCACATTTCGCTTTTGCGAATATCGATAACTCGAACACCGATAGAAATTAGTAGCTCAGTTTCTTTATTTCAACAATAAAAAATAGAAATATTCTTACCGTTGCTTATTGATAAAGTTTAAAAATTTTTCTTTTTAACTTCGAATAAAAGTTTTAATTTTTTTACAAGAATATTCTGTAGCTCTTTATTACTTATTAATACACTTCCGAAGGAACTATAATTAAGAGATGTACGAAAATTTCATACGCAATTAACGAACTGCAATTTCACAAGTGGCCGACCTAAACAGGAACATTCTACTTAACCGCGCTACCTACTTTCGAACTTCTGTTTCGCGTTTCTCAAGATATTTCGTGTCGAACGAAACGGCGGTGCTGTCACGCTAATTAAAACGATTTAATTCGAACTTGGGGAAATAAGTTGTGCGCCAACTTTTTAAGCGTTTACCGCTGACATAATGCTCGTGATGAGCGTGATATGCGGTTTCCTTACGTATGCTTATAGCAGGCCAAGTTTGTTAGCAAGTTGGCGTTGCCACGAGGTCAAACGTGCGAGTTTAATAACAAACTTAAATCCACTAAAAGCAGAAGTTTGCGTCATGTATCCGCTGACCTCTCATATAACGGGAAAGAGCGAGAAAGTAGCAGCTTCAATAAATACTTTGGAGTCACATGTTTTGTTAAGTCCGTCGCGCTACCTTTGGAGATTATATTTGTTAACTTTTGTCATTTTGTTTACCTTTCATCTTTTTTTTTCTTATCAAAAATTATATTTTATTTTCATAAATTTCACAATTTTACGCAACGATGCACTGTTTTACGAGTTAGGATAGCTTCGGTAGATTCTTCAGAAGTTTCGTGTCCGTTTCGAAATACAGTGGGAAATTGTAATGAAAATCAACTTTTGTTCCAAAGTTTCGTTCACGAGGTGTTACTTTTATACGACAACATTGAAATCATAAGGTTTTCGTTTCCTTTTGTTTCACGAGCTTCCGCTTTCTTTTGTAACAAACGGAGATGCCAGTCTGTTAGAAATTACGAGGTGAAATTAAATCAGCGCAGCTTTTACTTTGGACTTATATTTCATCTGATCCAGCTTTCTCTTTCGCGAATCCTCGCAAAATCTCTTTAAAACTTCATGCTTTCGGGGTTTCACAACCTGAATCTGTCGAGTGTCGGGCTTCGGGACAGAAGTTACCGTGCTCTATGTATATTATCTTACCCCCTCGGAGTTTTGATTTACCGTCGCGGATACTTTCAACCTTAAATTCGCTCCTGTTGTTCCGCGAGTACGTCAGGATATTTTATCCCGTAACTTTATTTCTGTTCGCGTTTCTTTTAGGTGTATCGAGACTTTTATTCGCCGTAAATTCTTCCCTCGTACTTTTTAATATTAATTCGCACCATAAAAATTATAACAAAAGAACTCTATAACTTTGTAGTTCAATTTTCATTAAAATTTTTCTATAGAAATCGTTTCGCGAAGCTATCTTTTCATCCGACAATTGCCATAAAATTCTTCCATATTGTTATAAATTGCGATACCGGTCTATCGTATCCTCATATTTTCTGTGTACGAATGGCTTCTTTGTTCCACCATAGAACAGTTGCCAATAAATTCAAATATAATACAGAGATACGTTCTGGAGAACAATCGCATGAACGTGCATAATGATTAAATGGACGTGAATAAGCGAAACGACGTGGGTAAATAACGTATAAAGGAAACATCGTTTGTCGCTACAATCACAGCGCAAAGGCCAATTGCTTTTATCGAAAGAAAGGAAGCCAGAATGCGACGAAACAAGCGAAAGATGAGACGCAATTGTGCGTGCGTAAACGTTCCATTGCTCGCCGATGCATACGTCTTTTTGCAACGGACGACCGAGCCATTAGCAGCGCAGAAAATATTTCAGTATTAAGAACAACGAGCCGGAAAATCAAGCTCGATACGCATCGAAAGGGGAAAAAGAGAAATGTCGCATTGTCGAGAAATATCTGTGGCCTGGGGTGGAGTTTGTATTTTCTAACAGGGGTAAGAGAAAACGTGATTTTGGTTGAACAGAGTGCACTGGATCGGAGAACCTTGGTACAGTCTTGGAACTAACGAAGAATGATAAGGGATTTGAAAATTTTTGTTTTACTCGATTCGTTTTGTGTTCCTTGAATATCTTAATGGATAGATGTATGGCGCCTATTGGTTTCAATGGTGATATCGGTAATTTGTGTGTTTGTTCTGTTCTAGCTAGAATTTGTCAATTTTAATTCCACCGTGGCATTATGCTATCATTTCTGTATTTTCAGATTCTTCTTCGACCTATTATCCAGATAATTTGTTGACGAGAAAATTTCTCTGTTCACGATAAATATAGTCGTCAAATAATCGGATTTCGTGCACAAAAATTGCATCGGTAGAAGAAAGAAGAACACGATACATCGGATTGCAAATTTCGGTAACATTAAGGTCGATCTAGATTTTCTAAAACTGGGACAGAAAGGGTGCTACTTTGTCGCAGTTTTGTCTAACGCAAGAAGTTTAATTTTCTTTCTTCTGGCCGAACCGAATCGCATTTCTGCGAACGTAAAACGCGAAAGAAATGCGGCTGAGAGGTCACGTAAAGCAGGAGTCACGTTGGATTGATTAATATGGTTCGTGCGCGAAACCCGAAGACGCGTACAGATGATGAAGAGTAATATAGGACTTGGAAGCTCGATGGCCCGGGCTTCGAAATCCACTGACACCACCTTAGGTCGGTGATTGATGAGGTGAAGTTGTTTGCTGCCTCCGGTGAATTTCCATGCTATTTTGTATACTTCTCCGCGACTATAGGTGTCGTTAGTTTTTCCATGGTTCGTGAATCTTTTGCAAAAGTGGACGGTAATATTTTTGGTTCTTTTAACGGTTGTGCCATTGTAAAATGTTCGACTTTTCTCGTCAATTATCAACAGTTTATACGAGGGAGAGTTAAACGAAAATATTAAATATTTTTTTTTTTTCTAGAGGCTTGATTAAAATTCTTATCTGCGTTTTATTAATTTTATCGATCGGCAGAGTTAGGGGTAGTTTAAGTGGAACATCGAACACTCTCCGACTTTCGTTTACCATCTTCTCGACGAGGGTCTCGTATAGTTGTTGAAGCGAAAACATTGTTTTTGAAGTCGAAGTGGGATCAGATCTGCGATTCTACTTCAATTTTATCGTCGTGTTCAAATATTTGTATTCCGACGATTGCTATGAAAAGTATGTCGAAAGCTACAGAAATCAAAGAAGCGGTAACTGATATTTCAAAATTCTTTTTTATCGAATATGTTAAAAGAAATTAATAATTAAAACTTTGTGTTTCTTCGTTCCATATCATAGTTGTGTCGTGCAGGAATGGTCAATTTTGAAATATATAGCGGCTGTAGAAATATTTAATATCCACTGTCGTAGAGGTCTCTCTTAATCCACTATTCTTTATGAAATATACTTGACCGTGGTTTGTCGGGCTACCAGGATATTGCGGTTCCAATGAATCGATACGTTCTCGCAAGTCGATCGGCAGTTTTTGGATTTACGAGGCTTTTATAAATGCCAAACGAGATGTACAACCAGGAAAAGCGAACCAGGTTGTTAACATATTTCGTGTATCGAGCTTGCCTTTCGATCGTGGGGACAGATGTTTATAAAATTTCAGAGATATAAATTATTTTTGTATATTTGGTTAGACTGTTGGACATTTTTATTCGAGTATGACTACGGTTCCGATAAAAAATTGCCACTTCGTTTATCGACTCTAAATTATTCCTCGATTCGTATACACGAAACTTGTTCAGTATTTCAATTATGCTTGAATTATTACTGAACATATTTATAATCTAGCTTCGGAGAATAAGAATTTTTTTATTTTTCTCTTCCGCTGTATAGATATTCTGGATAATCGTTTTCTCTGCTACGGTAAACAAATTTATTGCGTCTTTCGTTTTTACGTAACAATATTGGTCTTCGCGTCGATACCAGACTACAGTATCGATTTCAACAAAGACTGGCGGTGACACGAAAGGTGGTTACGCACCCCGCCAAAGGCACTACAAAATCCACTTGATCGAATGGTTCGGTGAATCTTCAAATTGATTCCCTGAGTATCCTCTCGGTGGAACAAATCCTGCGACACAATGACCCGGTGAAACGTTTGCCGCCCCAGTGAAACGTTAGCTTCGTTCCCCAGAAAATTAAACCCGTTCCAATACGTAAGCTCTCCCCGAGACGACTCGTGTTATGGCATTTTCCTCTTCTTCGTCTATATCAGCCAAAAATAATCGAGAATTCATGATACTCTACGAAAATTCGCTTAAATATTAAAGAGGAAAGCAATATCGAAAAAGTGCTTTACAATATTTTATTCATTTTTCTTCCTCGAGTGACAAAATGGTTCGAAAGAAACGTATCTATTTTATCCAAAGAAATTTCCTTCAGCTGGTGATTTTCCACCAGAATTCGCTTAATAAAATTTAATAACGTTAAAGGCTCGTTTTTGGTAAGATTCCACGCAAAAATATACCGGTGGACCGATGAAGTTACCGTTCCTTTCCGCTCCACTTAATTCAAGACACAGAACTGCTCTCTCCCTGGGACATCAAAAATGCAAAATTTCTAGTCTCCTTTTCGTGAAAGCAGCTCATGGAAATATCCAGGTATTTCCCTCTTCCGTTGGATTTTCGTTCGCTCACCATCCAGACAGGACCGGACCATTAAATTTTAACACTTCCGACAAGATTTCTCGTTTTCTTTACTTTTTCTGATTTTTCCTCCTACGCGAGCAAATTCCCTGCTAGGTTGCACGATTTCCGATAATTCGACGACAAAGAGACGATGTTTGTTGACAAAGTTAAAGGCACCGGGCCACAGAAGGAGGACTGGGAACGGAACAACAAAGGAAACGCGCGTGGAACGCTCCAAGAGAACTTTGTATGCAACCGCGAATTTTCATTTCATAGAGTGCCACGAGCGTTCTTTGATTCGACCGGCCTGTATGGCGAATAAATATTCGCTCCAGTTCACTTTCTCGTACGAGAAGGGAACAGGATAAGGGATCAAACCTCCTTTGTTCTCTCTTGTTCTTGACTCTATCGGTGAAGAACACGTTCACTGTTTTCAGTAACTTCTGCCTGGGTTTCCGCGAAAGAAGAACTCTCCGGCTGCGAGTTCGAGTTGTTCGCGTTCATTTTGATGCGTGTAATCCTTTCTGGTTGGCAGAGAGCGAAAGAAAAGTAACCAAGCAAAGAAAGCATCGCTGCCACGCGAATGAATAGCGTTAACTTGTGCGTGGCTGTACGAGGCATTGTTATTTGTTGAAAATAGACGGCAGTTGCGAGGAAAAAGTTTCACGTTGGAAAAGAAAGTTGTGGGATGTGATAAGGGCGAGCTTTTTTTCGTCTTTCTCGTTGTGCCGGTTAACGGATACGTGTCTTTTGTTTGGCACTTTTGGTCTCTGTGAAATATGAATGAGGATTGTTTAAGCTTTTAACAGACCAGCTTTTAATGAAGTTAATCTTGTACTCGAGTTTTAGGATTTGCATGTCTGTTAGAGCTTCTGTCATTTCGTATGTATGTAAAGTAACATGTTTAATTGTTACTTTTAGTTATTTCATTTTGTTTCATTTTAATTGAACGTTGTTGGTGCTTATTATTATTTTTTTTTTTTTCATTCAGGAGCCTAGTGTTTTAAAAGCCGACGAGTTGTTCAATTCCTCGTTATAAAAATATGAATTCCTTTCATAAAAAGTGCAATAGAAGCGTCGTCGTAGGAACAGCTTTTGAAGTATAACTCGACAGGCGTTTATTTTCCCGATCTCTTAGCCTGACATGTTTAAAAATCATTCAATCTGTCTTTTCATCAGTTTCACCTTCGGGCTTTTGTATGTGCGTTCTTATTCAATATTATTGCTGGTATAATGTCATGTCAGTCCTTGTGTATGCCAGTAGATGTTGGCTTGAAACACTTTGAAAATGAACTTTTATTGGACATCCTGACTGACATAAGATAACATCGATACGAAGATACACGTCTAACGCTGATAGTTCGTTTGAGAATCTTCGAACCTATTTAGAAACGTTTCTCGTATAACGAGTGTTACAGAGTTTCGTATTGCGTGTAATTGCTTTCTCTGAGTAGTATACTTTGAAATTTAATACTTTTACTACAAATAAGTACAGTTACGTTTAATATTTTGTTGCCAATTCTGAACATTCTTTTTATTCGTTTGAAGCGTACGGCNGTCTTTTCATCAGTTTCACCTTCGGGCTTTTGTATGTGCGTTCTTATTCAATATTATTGCTGGTATAATGTCATGTCAGTCCTTGTGTATGCCAGTAGATGTTGGCTTGAAACACTTTGAAAATGAACTTTTATTGGACATCCTGACTGACATAAGATAACATCGATACGAAGATACACGTCTAACGCTGATAGTTCGTTTGAGAATCTTCGAACCTATTTAGAAACGTTTCTCGTATAACGAGTGTTACAGAGTTTCGTATTGCGTGTAATTGCTTTCTCTGAGTAGTATACTTTGAAATTTAATACTTTTACTACAAATAAGTACAGTTACGTTTAATATTTTGTTGCCAATTCTGAACATTCTGTTTATTCGTTTGAAGCGTACGGCTTAGTTTCTACAGTTTGATAGTTTCTCTATTTTTATTTTTAAGCGAACGGATCATTTTTAACATCGATGAAATTTTCAATCAATGGTGTTTAAATTGCTGGAACATTCAAACGGCATGGCACGAAGACGTGTCTCTTTCGACCATAGATTCGTATCAAACACGTATTTCAACCGAAGTCACGTATCAATTATCCAACATCGAGGATTTTGCTTTAGTCACGTCGGTTCTCGAATTAGAGAATACTCGGTGTCATTAGTATCCTACGCGTAAAATAATGATAATTGTCGATAGGCAGAAACAAGGTGCATCGATGGACATCGTAGTTTTCGCATCGAAATAATTTTTCCTGAAAAATTTAAAATTTTGCCGGTTCGACGTATCGAATTCGCGGCAGCGTAAAAATTCAGTAGCAAACGATTTCACAGTAGAGCAATTTTAGGCCGTGGTTTCCCTCAAGTTCCGTGAAATTTCAGCGTGAACGAAATCCTTGTAGATTTTTTCTGCTGAAAATTTCTATTCTCTAAAAATTGCAACCGCGTCTTGCTATTTTTATATTGCCTTGCTCTGAAGCGTGTAGAGTTTGAACATTTTTGTTACGAACGTTTCGATCAAACCTTGCACCGAGTTTGAATAAACGTGATCGTTTCAATAGATAACAAAGATATTAAAATATTATATTTAGATATTTTATTTACCGACACTGGAACTACCAAAGTGGTTAAAACGATCAATTCGTAATTTTTTATAGAAATTTTACAAATTTACTATCGTTGCGGTTTGAAGAATTTTCTATGAGTCGTTGTTAAAAATATAAATAAAGAATTAGAAAAAAAATGTTTCATTTCAATTTCTTCCGTACAAATAAGTATACTTTAATCGTCGATAGTTATATCGTTAACATCATCACTGATCTTCGTGAATATACCAAACTGATTTTGAACGTTTCTCTTCTTCGCCGCATAAAAATGCTTGTTTTATTTGAGACGTGTAGCTCGTGTGATATTCGTTGGCAACTCGGGTCAATTTAAGGGTATATTCTAAGTATACATATTGTGAATCGAGTCACGTACCTGCGGTATTCGGAAAAGTCGAAGAAGGTTTGCCACTTGAATAGATGTGACCGAGCTTGCTGCTCCAACGACTCCGCTGATAACTTTTCGCACTGCAGTTTTATTGCAGTGATACTCGGCTCCGTCTATATTGCTTATTGATCCTGAAACACAAATACAATCATGTCGACATTAATTCGACGATTAAACCGCCCGTTTATATTCTTGGTAATATATTTCGTATGCATTTTTTATTCCGCGATCCGGTTTTTACAATTGCAAAGGAGAAACTCGTTACGTCGCGTAAATATAAGATGGCGCAAACCTAGTTTTTAATACTTGAAAAATTAATACTCTTAAACGACGAACCATCGGAATGTTAGCTTTTAATTTTGCTTGCAATATTTCAACTTTCCATGTCAAAGGACACGTTACTTTAGTCCTATGCATTTTTAACAGAGCAAGAGAGAACGTTTTCAGGTTTCAGTTTTATTCGCAATTTCTGCTAGCTGCTATTATTACTACTTTTGAGAGAAGCTAAATTAAATGGATGCAGTTCATCGCACAAATACAAATTTAATTTTCATTGTGTTATATGAATACAATTTCATCTTCTATTGTTCCACGCACTTTAGTTATATTGGTTATATGATTAAAATTAATTAAATCTTCTTCGATATATATTAATATAATTTCAAAATTATTTTTTTTAAATACACCGCAAAGAAGTAAAAAATATCAGCAAATACGCTCAGAAGATAGAGAATTAAGTGCTCTTAAAAATGGATTTCGATTCACGAGGATATCTCGATTGGCTTTCAAAGTACAGAGCTTTAAATATATCCGCGTTTGCGTACGACATTATGAATCGGCACCCAGGCACCGTGACCCGCATTTCTTCCTGAAAGTGCGTACGCTGTAAATAGTAAATAGTAGAATCGGCTGACTCAGCGCTCGTCGCTGGTTTGCCACGTGGGCTTGAGGTAGGTCAATCCATAAAAGCGAGAGCGAGGTTCGCGTGCGTGACGAAAACAGAAACATCGTGCCTCTGAAAGCTATTTTTTGCATTACGCGACAACATCTCCGGAACCAGAAGTCGCATCGAGGTGAGCGAAAAAAAATTTTAAAAGATAAGATTCACAGTTTCTTATAGTGAACAATTTTTTTTTTTTTTATTTTAAATCTTTTCGGAATTATAGCTACGTAAAGTTTCAAGAACTTTAATACGAGTTATTCTTAATTTCAAAGGTAATTGGGACGAGTAAATGCAATTTTTAGATAACTTTGTTCGCATTGATTGTACCATGAGCTCTGCATATTGTTGATGACGACATTGTTGTAGTATTTCGGGTATTTTGGGAATTATTAGGTCTGCAACGAATACTATAGGTTTAATCTCATTAGGATTAATTAATCAAAATTCCTTTGTATTTGCTAATGATACTAAACGAGATCGTACGTAGTTTGGACCATTTTAATTCGGTCGGAATGTATACACGAACCTTCAATTAGTATTAGAGCTTTGAGAAGTTTGAACATTTTGGTACACACCGATGATTAAGTTGTCCATTCTTCGAAATTGTTGGTTCGTCGAGGCTGAATCAAATTTTAGGTTGTGTGTATCTTTTCCAAGTTTCCCGGAAACGGGGCACGTGATTGTGGTTCAGCATCGCGTGACGGAATTCTAGATGACTTTCTTCTTGGTTCCAATTTTGGAAGAGGCCGAATTACAATTTTACGCTTCGTTTGTGCCTCGCAGGGCTTTTGGAACGTGACTCTATATTCTACGTGTTTGTTTAACTTCCGTTGAAATATAGATAGGTTTTATCGATTTGACGATTTTCTTCTCAGTAACTTTGCAACTCATTTCTCTCATATTTTGCAACTCTGAAAAAAAGTATTATCTCTTTTAGGCTAGAATCAATCGGGCGCAAATATTTTATTTTCAGCGAATTCTTTTTGTCTAGCCAGTGTGAATTATTTTTCACTCAAAGGAATTGCGAATTATTTCCGGTTTCTTTCATTCCACCGTATTAAAGCGTTGTCGATTTGTTTCACGGTACGTTAAACGTCAGTCGTCTCTTCGTTTCACGTATCTCTTTTTTTCCGTGCAGTGGAATTATTAAAACGCGTCACGCAAGTGGTCAGGAAAACACGTTGCTCGTTAACGTTATGCATCTAGAATTTTCGAGAGTTTTTAAAGTATTGTCAAGGATGGGAATAGCTAACGAGACTACTTTGCATAAGGCCAGAAATTTTCAGCGCAAGACAAGTAGCAAGGGTAGTGGTTAAACACCCTTTTGTTTTCAAAGGGTAACTATGTTGGTATTCGCTGTTTCAAGAAAGTTTGCCAAAAGGTGGGCGTTCCTGGTAAACCTTTCGAATACTTGAAAGATATTTCAAATATTTTCCACCAAATATTTTCCTATTAAACAGCTTAAAAAGGTATCGGTGGCATAAGATTTCTTTGAATCGCGTTAACCGATTCATTTACTTGTTGTTACTGTCTTCCAAGTAGCAGAGCACGTTGCAGCAAACTTTGCCGTAAGTCAGCAAGCAAATACTCGTAACAAGATCATGAATCTTGCAAACATAACGTTCTCGCTTCAATTATTGTTGTCTGGTGTTTCACCGAGGCATTTCTACATTGTGCAAAGTTGTCTTGCATCAACTGTTTGTATTACCGGGAGAAAGTCATCGAATACAGTGATTCAAAGTTTGTAATTTGTTGTTAACGACTTACTTCCATGTCGTCACTTACGTTTCAGAACTTTAATTCTATCGTGCAAGTCCGAACGGTGGTACTTTTTATCCTCAATATCGTTTCTTTCGTTTTCTATTTTTATTCGTCAACATAATTGCAATCAATTTGATCAACGATTAAAAACTTTAAAGTCGATGGATATTTAAGCACCCCTCGTCCTGTTTCATCAAACAAGAATTTTTCGACACGAACGCCGTTTAGTTTCGCTCAAATTAATTACCGCGTGAAAAAGATAATGATTCCTTATCTATATTATAACACCTATCGATCGATGGTTGAACTATCTCATTACGAGACGACGAAGATTAATCGGTGCTCTTTATTGAATAAACTTACAAGGCATCGAATAAATGGAGTTATCGATGAATGATCGATCGAACTGTGGAATCTATTAGAAAGTTATTTATTAAGAGTTACTCGAGACGATGATGCAGTGTTTGATGCACTTAATTAAAAACATCTAGCTCTATGGTATTATATTCATTCGCTACACCTGTTTCATCTTCCTCGTTGATGAAATATTGAAACAGCGGAACATGCGAGTCGTGAACCCCTGAAGGATTTCCAGTGGAAATTAATTAATTAAGCCCATCCAAAATTCATGGTGTCAGCTGGTGGGATAATAAGGCCGCTTTTATTCGGTATTCTGCTGACGCGTTTGTGCTTCACATCGGTCGATTGTTGTCGATCGTTCGCCTCGATCCGAGTTTCAAATTAATATGGTAATGAGACCGATTTATGGACCGCGTTGCAAATTGTTTCGTTATTGCCTCGGTTATTTCGGATCGATTAATCAGTTTATGGTAATGGTTGAGCCTTTCCGACAAAGAAACAAATTTGTGGATAAATTGATAAAGTCTCGTTCTCTTTGACGGCGGAAAGGTAATATTACGCGTAAAATAATTTATCATGTTGTGTATCGAAAGAGGTAAATGTTAAAACATAAAATTCAATCAGACTGTTGAATATTGTTGAAAATTTTCAAACATTTGGATAATATTTTTAAAGCGAAGAAAAATTTGACACAGAATCAGAATCAGAATTTTCTAGAAAAAAAAAAAAAAAAAATATGACTCTATATCACGTTGATAAATAATACTCGAACTCACGCGTTACAACGAACGTCTTTTGATATAAGAATGAATAAAAAAAATAAAAGATACACATAAATCGTAACGATCAAAAAATCTGAATACCGATCGAAAATTTATTTCTATGATTTCTCACCATCTTAATAATTTCTTGGCCGTTCGTGCACCTCTTAAATAAAAGCCCGAGCTTCCACGACTCGCTCCCTCGTTTGGTACGCTGGTTCGCGTAGTTTCGCATGTTATAGTAGCACCTGTTGAATCGTACCGGCTTGTATGTATACTCTACCTAACTATCCGAGCCACCGATGCCGGGAATAAATCGCGAGGCTGCAAGAACGTTAAAGCTCCATCGTTGATAATTTACGATGTTACGCTAAAATTTCGAGGCCGATCAACGATGGTGACCGATTTCCACGGCGAGGTTCGTTTACGGTGTTCAATTGAGCGTTAAAATTATGCACACACTTCGCGTGGGCCGCTTATTCTAATGCAAAATTCACCATATTTTATTATATACTCGTTTACGTTTCGCGAAGCGTGAAATTCGGCGAATTTTATCGGCGAAATTCCCGTAATTCGCGTGCTTCATTAATTAGTTGATAACATTAGCCGATGTTACCGTGGTTTGGGTGAATGAAAACTCGGAAAGCTTTGATCTGTAGTTTGGTTTACTCGTTTAATTTACGTTATCTCTGTTTTCGAGCTGAATATTCTGATTATTATTATTATTATTACGATTGAGATAGAAAGAAGACAGAGATACGAGAGAAAGTATTTAATGAAATACTTGCGATAAAAAAGATTATTAGAATCATTTGGTTCAACGAATTTCGCTATCGAAGTCTATAGTCTCTAACAGAGTCAATTAATTAATTAGCAGCGACAGTCGATATTAGCAGGTTGGGTTTAATTATTGAAATCGTAAAGGGATTAAATTCATAATTACCTCTCGCGATAGCAACTTCTGTTACGTTTGAAATTTCGAAGCTTGTTTCAATTTTTTGAAGGATTTCGAAAATTCCACGTTCTGGACCGTTGTGTAACTGAAACTGTCCCAGTTTCCCGGTCTAAACTATGGAAAATAATTCCAGCGTTTCTACAGAATAAGCTAGTACCAAGGTATCTTCAGACTTCCGATGAAACTAATTACTCAGCGTGGATCTGTGCACTCCCAGGCGCCTGATGAAACTAATTATTCCGTGTGCATGTCTTGAGACGCTCGAGAATGCCAGTTGCAACATTAACAAAAAGTTGGGGCCATTTCCAGTAAGTTTTGAACTATTCCTCTGATTATTTCAAACATTTCTCTCGAGAGATCGGTAGCAATTATGCTGATAGCGATCTTGTTTCGTTAGCGAGCAACTTCGAAGGCTTCTTGGTTAAAAATTTTCCTTTACCTTCCGTTTTGAGACTGTAAAAATGCAGAGCAGTTTTTAATAAGTTAAGAACTCTTCACGTTCTTCGTGTTTCGCATTTTTTGCATTTTAGACCAAGCACTCTGGGATATCCTGCTCGTTTGTGTTTAAATTCATGAATCTCGCGGAGGGGTCGGGGCCTGGCTTAAGTTGTGAAGTCAGTCTTTAATAACTCGGCCAAGAAGAGCTCCTTGTGAACTCGAAATTAATTCATCGGCGCGTACGCTTGACCTTCGGTGACGCGTAGCTCAAGATTTCGTTTCTCTAATGTTTTAGAGCGAGTCGCTCGATCTAGATTTTAGAACTGCGATAGTTTTCTTGACAAGTTTGATTTTTGTGTCGTATAAAATATAATTAAACATTCACGGATAGAGAACATGAAAATTGGAAAATAATAGTCGAACAAATCTTGCTAAATACGAACGTGTTCTCGTTCCTTTCTTTCAACCACAAGTTTGCAAATATTTGACTCTATACGCTTCCCCTACCATTGGTATTTTAGTAACAAATAAAATTCCATAAGTAAACACCTGTACCTCATTTTTCTATCACGATGAATGAAAAAAAAATTTGATCGTTCCAAAATCTTTGACTGCCGCAGGCTGCTCTTTCATCGAGATTAAAATCGATTTCGAGCCACTCCATTCATCGAGCTGTTCCTTATCAAATTTTCAAACCCATAGTTCGGTCCACCTCGGGCGGTTCGTGCGAAAAAAAAAAAAAAATTAGCTGATCCTGCACGGTCTTCCTATTCCTCCTTTTTAGACTCTATCATCCTACCCGACTAATACACATACTCGGATCGAGGAGATATTTGTAGAAGAAACTAGCTGTCGCTTCTCCACATAGACAGTGCAAATGTTTGCCAAAGGCTTAACATGCGGGTGGTAAGAGGGTTTCCATTGGGCTATGAATCTTCGTCGGGGTTCACATTCAGTTCTGCCTCTGCAGACCTCCTTTTTCTTCGTTGAAACCTAACCGAGAAGCCGTGCCGGTAGAAAAACCAAGGGTATTTCCCGGTGGACTGCTTTCTCTCGATGAGAGATCGTGTAATACGTCTCTGCACCCTGCCTGATATATATTCCCTCTCTCTTTTCATCTCGCGTGTGCACATTGCACACCTGCAGGATACGCTAGCTCGTTTCCACCTATTTTTTTCATTGTGTAATGTTAGCACCTTTATTCCCTGACTGTTGGCACTGTTGAAAGAGAGTGTCGTTGAGGGAGAAGGCGGCTCTCGGTTCGAGGAAGTTTTGTAAACTGAAGCCTTCTGCTTCCCGTTTTCATTTTACAAGCTCGCGTTTTCGAATTTGCCTTAAGGTGTGGGATTTCGATGTTTGAGAGACCTCGAAGAAGTCTGAGGTTCTAGGATTTAAGATTTGAAAGTTCGTGACCGGAAAGTTTGAGATTTTGGAGCTTGGGAAGCTTAAGGTTGGAAAGTTTGAAATTCCGAAGCTTGGTAATGGAATACTCGGGCCTTCGAGGCGTTAGGTTTCAAAGTTTCTAATTTCAAATATGAAAATTCGAGACACAGATTGAGCACGTGTCAGTTGATGACGTGTTCCGAGTTAACGTCGAATTATTTTTCAAATGAATTTTTTATGACGCTCCAAAGTTGCGTTGAACGCGTATCGCGGAATATCCTCGAGTAGGGATATTCATAAAATACTGGCAGAGTTCCAGGACACAGTTGCCGGTGCCATTTCAGCAAGAAATTCTTAACTACCTCATTAGTTGTGTGCTGTAACGGGTCGCGTTGCATAGCAATTTGTTGGAACGCTTTTCTTGCGTAATAGCTGTTGTTCACGACTGTTAAAAATGTGCGAGGATGTTAATTTAGACGCATAAATTTGAATAGCTTACATATTCCTTCAACGACTCTATAATTCTAAGATAACGCTAAATCACATTTACTACTTCAAATTATACGCTCATAATACAGAATCGTTTATAACACAACTTAATAAGTATACCCGAGCCGTAAACAATTAGTATTTCGGTCACAAAGTAAAGTGAAAAGTCGTGTCTGACCAGTCCGCGACTCGTACTACTTAAAGTCTCACCGCGTACCTCGTACTCTGTTCCCTCCATCAAGATCGCATCAAACCTAAACCCGAAAACCCAACCAGCACCAAACCCTTATCTAACCCTACTTCGATCTGACCTGTTGAGGGTTACCCGTCAATCTTCATCGATTTAATGCGATTTACGAGCTCTACAATCTTATTTCATTCGGGCAGGACGCGTTCCAGCGTGAGGATAAATTCTTGAAAAA
>SMSQ01018778.1:139180-184430 GCA_019453375.1 Ctenoplectra terminalis | reverse complement strand
AAGAAAAAAAAAAAAAAAAAAAAAAACAGGAGTGAATATAAAATGCAGAAACAGTGGATGCGTTCATTTAAGCGATTTAAGCAGTTTCGAGCTATTCATTCGTGATCAAGAGGGACTAAAATGTCAAGCGTGAATATTCTGCTTTATATGCAAACTAGCGATCGTGGTGTTCTTTTTGTTCTCTGAAGAATGTTCGATCGACGTTGATCTAACTTCTTTAAATAATTTTTTTAGAGACTAAGCCATTTTTTATTGTACGTGAAAGAAATATTCGCTTCGAACGACGAGTGAACTTTGAATTATATCAGAGGTCGGAATTCCATTTGTCTGCTTTAAATTATTTAATACATTTTTCTAAATTTGTTTCCTCTAGAAATAATAATTGAACAACGTAAAAACCCGCGTTTGACAGCACGAAAATCGCATAAATCCGTATACCAACGCCTTTCGCGATTTACCAACAAACGTACAGGTAATTTTTAATCCCCAACGTACCGAACTGCTCACGTCCCAGTTTAAAATTCAATCTACGTCTCTGTTCTTAATGCCCCGGGTAAAATTAAGAACACTGTGTTTGCCCGAACGATTTATCCCTGACATGTAGAACAGCCTCGCATTTATATACGTAGCGCCGAAAGATTTCTAATCCCTCACGTGAAGAAGGTCTGTCGAAAGTTATCCACAGTTTCGTTAAATGATCGGCTCGTTCGTTGCTTCCAGTCGATGTTCGGGGACATTAAACCTTGTGCATAATCATCGTTCATCTTAATCTGCCGCTCGATAATCGTGATTCATTCGAAATTCGGTAGAAGTCGATAATAGGGGCGTGTGTAGTGTTTCAAGGATTTGACTGTTCCACGATTCATTGTTGTACGGGTTTGCACGAACGCGTATGGGGAATTTCTATGAAAGGATCATCGATAAATTTTGAATATGAATAGCTTTGATGCGTGTTGGAGAGAGGGGATGAATCGTGATCGTTTCGGTTTGCAGCTAGAGAAAGAATATCGTGATTATTAGAAAATAAAAATTATCGGTGCATCATTGGAATTTCACAAGAAAATGTTTTACGTATTTTTTTTATTCGGAGAAAAAGTTTGATCGAAACTTGATCAATTAGGTGAAACGGACGAAAGAGTAAAGCAAGCGTTTCTTTTAGCAAACCGTTCCATTTTTTTTCTGCCGAGACTTCACGAGATCTAAGGATTTCTTATTTAATTTGGTTAATTTAACCGGGTATAAATTATCGCTACAAGAGTCACTTTAAACAGTTCCAACGATTTTCCTTTGGGTAGAGTCATTCATTTACCGGGAGGTAACAAACCAATTTAGTTCTGTTCTCAATTTCGTCCGTATAGTATCGAAAGTAACTTTCCCTGTCTTTCTGTCTGACGTACATCCCTAAACGCACGTAATACGGTACTGGGTGCTGTTTGCTCGTCGTTGTGAGACAAATGAAGCACGAGACATCGCAAACAGCGACGCCGGCTCGGCCCTTTTCAAGGATACATATATGTATCCTTGTACAAATTAATTAAGAAGCAACACCCGATACTTGGTTAATACCGAAACTGGTAAACAGCTCCTGTACATTATCTTTCATCTACATTTCAAAGCGTTCATTAGGAGCTTTAATAATATTGGTGTTATTTTCTTACTAAATTCTGTACTGGAATAAAATATATATTACATTTATTAAATAGCATTTTTTGATTATTATTAATGAAAATAACATTCAAGCGAAGTAATCGTCATAATATAATGCCTTAATAAATGTTGTAAAGCGAAATCTTTATAGGCGTGATTCGAACTATGTCTGACCATGTACCGACTTATTCCCCTTATTTCGGTGTACTCTGTGTTTTCTTAAAGTTAGAACATTTGTATTTTAAAAATTCTTTAACAGGATAATTGTCCGTATTAGCAAAGTGTCGGAGAATAATTGTTAATTTATTCACAATTATTAATACCAACATTACCTTGTATTACCCATTCTAATTAATAGTCCAGATTATGACTTTGATACTAAAATCTTATTTCATCGCACTTAGTTCGCTACCCTATCGTGAATCCATAGCCTAACACACTTGCACCGGAATGTTATATCGATGAACGGGAATATAGAAATGGAATACGTCCGAATAATTTGCCAATATCCGAATCGTAATCGCTTTAATGGAGATTCAGTGGCTTTAATGTCGATGATCATTACTGGATTTCTGATACGCTACGCGGACGGATTGGTGGACCTCGAGGATACGTGGAATTTAATTAATTCTACGTTGCGTGTACGTGCTCGACGAATTTAACAGCTAACCGGTGCACGGGAATTACAGGCACACGCTTCTCTGTTCGCATGTCTTGGCCACGGCGTGTACGAACGTGTGTTTGTACGCGGACGAAGTAATTCGTACACATTGAAGGCTTACGGTAAGAGTTTGTGCAAATGAAAGGTAGGCTTTTTGAGTTCAAGTTGACGAATTGTAACTGGATATAGGTACATTCCCATTCGTGATTTCATTCATTGCTCTCTTTTATCGAATAATACAATGAGTTTATTCTCGTTAAATTTAAAAACGATTTTTCTCAAATAGTCGAAGCCATTTCCTGACTTGTATATATTCCTACCAGGAATGCCAACTTTTATCAACTTCTTAAATTATTGTAAATACCCGAGGATCATACTTATGAATAATTTATAAGATATTAGCATAACTCTTCAGAGTTTAATGAATTTGAAATTATTTCTGGCGGAAAGCTAATAAAACTTGAACTAAAAATTTATCTTCACCTTAAATGTATAAAATTTCCCATGACTTACCGACAAGATTGTACCAACGTTTAGCGCATATTCAGCGAAAATTGACGGTATCATATATGTATATTGTAAATAATATTTCATCATCGACGAAATTACACGTCAAACACGGTTAGCACAGTTCTTGATTGCGTTTCCTTTGGTTTACATTCCGAATGAATTCTGCGGGGGTTGATTTTGCTGTTTACTTTTTAGGATAAGCCTGGTTCTCATTTCGTTAGATATTCCGGCCACATGCTCGAGCTGTAAATTGTTTTCTGAAAACGTGAGCAAACCCTCCCTCCAGTACTTCAACTTTTAATTACCACGGTGAAATTGGAATTTCACGCGAAATGTTACTTTCTAATTGGACAAAATATCCGTTTGCGGTTTTCAATGCGTTCCTGTTCCTTCTACTTTTTTTTTTCTCTTTTCTTGCATTTCCTTTTTCATTTGCAACTTTTTTGAGTCAGTTCCGCGCGAAAATCTCTCTTGCTGATTGCAGGTTGGTCAATATTTCCAAGCTACAACGTAGAAACAAAATGGTGGCGAGTGTTCTTNAAGTTTCTGAAAATCGTTCGAAACTTTACTCTGGTTCATGTTCGTGGTTTTTTTTTCTTCGTTCGCTGGAAAAAAAAATTTAGAACGTAGAAAAATGTTAACCCTTTTAACGATAATTGCAGGCAGCGTAGCCAACGCTTATTAACGGTGTGTCGTAGCAAGAGCAAAGCGAAACATTCCTATATAAATACAAGGCGTGACTAAATATTTATTTCTCTATTCCTTTCTTACTCTTTATATATTTCTCCCTATTTTCTATGTTTCTTAACGAGCAAGCAAAAATTCTATTTTATACCCAACATCAGTTTATTACACATAAAACATGACCGTCCGGAGGTGGTAGTTAATCGCGAAAAAAGAGAAACGATCGTTCGATTGAGGTGTAACGAAGCGAGAGACGGAAGCAGCAGCAGCAGTAGCAGCAGCTTCTTGCAACAAGCATTGGATCGATTTCCTTCGGTCACGCCATAAACTAACTTCGCGTTTTCTGTCAGACCCGGTCCGGTATGTCGCCAAACTATCGGCTCTCCTCGATCTGGGCCAGATATTCTGCTCGAAATCCATTTCTGCCTGCAAGATTGATAGCATCTTTGTTCCAGCATGTCACAGATACGATTCTCCGTTGTTCGCGCGACGAAACATCGGCTCAAAAGCGCACGATATATTACCCGTTGTGGATCTTCTTTTTGACGTTTCCAATGGAATGATGTATGCGTGGAACATACCGTTTCTTTCCATTTTTTTTCCTCGAGCTGACAACAGGATTTTCGGCCACAGCCGTTTCACTCTAGCAGGCTTAAAAAATGAAATAAATTGCCGACTATTCCTTCTTTCTTCTCTTTGTAACATTATTTTTTTTTTTTCTTTCTCGTGGAATCATTTCTTAGTTTCTTGTTCGATGTTTTACCGGTAGCAAAACAGTGTCGGCAAGCGTCTCTTCCATAGAAATTGTGGGTTTGCTCACGAAAAATAAGTGGTTGAGATCAAAGGATACCGTGGACGAGGTTTTTCAAAGAGCGGAACGAGTCACTGAGATTGTATAGACGAGCGGATTTCTTGAATCGTAACTCAAATTCTTGTATGTTTCTCTTTGGGTGCATCTTTTACAGGGGATACAAGATGTAAAAGAATTCTTTCGACGAAACGAAAAAAGAAAAGAAAAATAATAGAGGAATCGTGTAATCGAATGTATACCCATTGAATGTATTAAATATTACTATGATATTCTATAAAATTCTTTCGTATCGTTTCTGAATAATAAGACTGGAGATTTGTTTCTGAAGATATATTCGTATCGTAGCTTGCCGTTATAAGGTATATAAGACACGTGCATCTGCGTCTTTGTCGATAAAACAAGGAACACGAATACGTCAAAGTCGCGTACATTCTTCTATAAAACTTTCGTCGTCAAAGAAAGACGTATTCCTCGATTATGTGACTAGGAATTCTTCGGAAAACAGGTTTGCTCTGTAACCATAGATTCACAAAAGAACATAGGTGATAAGGACAGTTGGAAATAGTAGAAATATTCCCAGCAGATAAGAAGCACGTACGTTTCTGGTATCTGAATCTTTTGATTTGATGCAATATCTTAAAGATTTCGTATCCATTTGTCTGACCTTATCATAGACATGCTCCTTATGGAGATAGAGCTCCTTTTTATCGCGAGATACGTACTTCTAGATATCGCCGTGAAATTGAAGCAATTCCTCTTTTCTAATTCCTTTAAAATAAAAAGTAGCTTGGATTGTTTCGAGAGTTCAAAGAATTTTAGCGCAGATAACTTGTGACGTTGAAATAGGAACTTGTTCATCAAACTTTTTAATTTTCAGCAACTCGTGACGTTAATAATATTGAATTTTAAGCGCTTTTTGTGTTTCGAAAAAATATTGTAAAAGTTTCTCTTAGTTTTCGCTAAAAATATTTGAACAATAACTGTATAGCTGTTATCACGATTAACGACCGAAATTTCAATTTTTATTTTAATCTCCTCGAAGCTCATAAATAAATTAAATAATTTTCCACTCTCCTAACTTTTGCGATATAAAATCATTATCCGTTATTTCTCGCTACCATCGAATATAAAAATTCTAAAATTAAAATAATACATATATTCTATAATTAAATTTAATCTCCTCGTTCCATCCATGTTACGTTATCCCCTGAAAAGTATCCGCAAAATGGAGGAGAGGAGTGAGCCAACTCGATCGTTACCATCAACGTCAGTCAAATATCATCGAGACAGAAACTCTGCGAATATTTGAAGGAGTTAAAGCCATACCAGTATCGAAGCTTGTTCGCGATCCGATAGTTTTTCGCTTAAATTGCAAAACGAAAAAACAAAGTTCCCCTTCATACGATTTCACGATGTGCAACTTCCGCTGAATCTTTTCAAGCTTGATCCGGTGACGATAGCTTAGACTTCAAATATGATTATCGATATTCTCCGAGCTGTTCGCTCATGTCAACTCTCGACCTACACGCGCCGCTAATTGATTCGCGTTTTAATTAATTAACGATGCATCGTTATTCTCGTAACTTGAAGATTGGATCCGTTCGGTTTTATGAATTACATGTGATTTCCCTCGAACCCAACGATTATCGAAAAAATTCTCCGAGGAACGAAGTCTCTGGAAAATTAGAACCGTTAAGACAAATGGATTGCGATCGATCCGGTGGTTCAGAAGATCGTAATATATCGTTCATGACAGGAGGAGCCGAACGTTCGTCCAGAATGAACCAGGTCAGAAACGGCGGTGAGCTTTCAGTCGAGAATAGAGTGGAAGTTGTTGTATCCGCTGTGAAATATCTTCCCCGCCGTTTCTGACCACAGAGAATGAACGATTGTATGGACACGCGTCGGCGGGAGTCTCGTTCAATAGAGGTATTGTAGATCGGGGAGTGCACCGTAGGAGGTTTCCCGATTGTGTTTCTCCCCGTAACACGAACATCTGTGCACCTTGCACACCTCTGCCTTCATCGTTGGATGCCACGAAGTTTCTTCGCAGGAATAGTACGCTGATACAGGGATGGATTGCGCGTTGGGAGTTATCATACGTCCGCGTAAACGAGACGTGGACGAGAGTTGACCTAAAACGGCCTATATGCATGCACAATGGGCGTGAGCTGGAACTCGGAATCCATCCTGTTATCCGATGATCCTAGGGGCTGTTGTAATCCTTGAGAAGGATTTAACAATGGATTTAGAAATAAAATTTTTTGAGTATCTTTAGCTTTTGGAAAGGTTTACGAAGCGAAAGCGATTGTCTTCTCATTTTTTATCGCAGTCTTTTGGGATATAATCTTTCCTGTCTCATAATTTAGAATTTTTTTAATTTTTAAGAAATGCGGTGGGATTTAATTGTTTATAGATTTGTGATCAATTTTTTTATGGGATATACAGTTTTTTATATTTGCAATGAGAAGGTTTTATTAAAAATATTATTGTTTTGAAGTTAATTGCTCGCTTTAGATGGTATTAATTTTATGACGCGATAATATCATCATCGGGATAATTTCTGGTTCGAACATGCTTCCGATAGAACTTAAGTTTCGTAATCAATTTCGAAGGTTGGTGGTCGAGGATTAGGTTGACTACAATTCAGAGCTTCAATCATTGGACGATGGGCTTCGCGTGTTCCTTTAAGGGATCTTGCGGGTTGTAGGATGATCCTCTTGTTTGCGAACTAGTATTGTGTAAAACAATCATAGCATTGTGCTTCGAGAGTAATTATCTGAGTGCTTGTCAACGCCGAAACCTTTATCCCGAGTGTTAATACGTTGTAAAGACACGATACTCTTCAACAGCGTTTGTCAGATGTTTCAATAATTTCCACTCCATTATCCATCGAACGATCTTCTAATTATTTGGCACACGATGTTCTTTCATTACCCAAAAGTCACCGAAAGGAAAGAGATCAATGGTTCCACTTAGAATTGTACCGAGAACTGACATTACCACTGTGAACTAACATTGGTAATTAATGGGATGCAGAAGTTTCTAATTATGTGGCTCAGGGTAAACCGTAATTTCTAATTAGGGGTGCGATAATTAACGTCTCGCAACAGGCTGATCAATATCTCTCGACCATACCGCTACCACTTCGATGCTTTTCATTGGTGCAACCCTACACGTAACGATTCAACACGATTTCGCGAGTTTGTTTCAATTCATAACTCATTTTTTAAATGCAATGAACTGGCCTCCAGGGGTCCGTATAACATGCCGCGATAATTAAAGCGTATTCCACGTTTACCTACCAGCCAATTCCCTCCGCGAGAGGAAAACAAATTTGCACTGTTCATAAATTTAACTTGTGTCAGCGGTACGATAAGATTTTCCTGGTTTTCAAAAAGAAAAAAGAAAATAATAATAAAGCGAGAAACAAGGCGAAAGCTTCCTAAAGCAAATAAGCGTTTTTACAGTTTACTAATTTATCGTATGTCTCGTTAATCTTTTATTGATTATTTCTTTGTTTACTGCAACGATTCATTTAATAGATGCTCGTCGTGAACATGCTTTACCTACATCGGAGAAATCACTTTTTGATAAAACGAAATAACGCATCCGTTCGGCATGAAATAAAACCATTTAATCAAACGTGCGTTTGTCACGTTCGCTGCATTCGATGCTTATTTAATGGTGTTTCGAACAATTAACTTTTTAATGCAACCGATCTGTACGTCAAACGTGATGTTTTATTTTATTTTATTTTATACCACTTTTTTCGTTTTTATGTAGGCTATCTTTATGCACAAGGATTAATTATAAATATAATTTTTTTTTTCTCAATTTTCCAAATGATTTTTCGTTTCTCTACTAATTTTTCGATCATCCTTTTAATAAATTATCCCATTTCAATCTCGAATTTTCAAAGTGCTTGGATTAATTATCGGATAATTAAAAACGATATTTCATGTTAGAAGTTCATACACACGTGTATATAGATATTATAGAGATTTAATTTTAATTAGCTGGACAGTCAAAGTAATTCTTTTTTGATGAAACTAAATAATTTGAATTAAATCTGCCGCTCGGATTATCCCGGAGCAACTTTCACTCGATGGAAATTTCACGTTGTTCGCACGCGGCGGAAGTTATAATTCATCAAACTTCATTCGTTCATTCGCGAAATACATTGTTGCCGTTGTTAGTGAATTAAATTTTCGAAAAATACAACTTCTAACTAGATTTTGTTGCAATTTATTTCTTTTCTTTTTTTTTCCATTCGCCTGAACGCATTGGAAGAAGTTGTAATTTGTTTCCACCTCGAACTGTTAGCCGATTGAATTTCATAGCAAGCGTTGCGATTTATCACCCCTTAAGCTCTAATGACTCGTAAAAGGAATCGGAATTAATCCAGTCGAGGCGAGCCGTGTTTCGTTTTATTCTACGAAGCGAGCGTAAAGATAAATCTTCGACCGAGTATTTAGCAGTGACGTTACACAACTTTTTCCACGAGTAGGAGTACGGTATTTCCATAATTTACTAATCATTAAATTATAGCGAAAGCTTCTCGAGCTACCGACTAATGACACAGCTCGTCAAACGTCGTTCCACCCACACGGTGTACATGTAAAAACAGAACGTAAGAAAAAACGTCCATTAACATCAATTTTTCACAGTGTTTTTCGTTTTTTTCGTAGAGAAAGCGTTCCATTCGAGAAACAACAAATTTACAATTCGTAATTACCATTCCTATTAATCTTTCATGAAGATAGCAATCTAGAAGTCAAAAGCAATTTCTTTCATTTACATTTTAATTAATTTCTATTTTTGTGTTCATTAATTTCTTTCGTTTCACGTTTCTCATATTTCTACGAAAAATTTCAAGTTTCTTTTAAATTTTATTGAATTTCAAATTTATTTAGTTCTCCAAAAATTCTCGAATCATTCACTCTTCCCTCGATGAATCTATTTTCTCACAGCACCGATGTTCTCTATCGCCGTTAATTTATCATCGCTGTGACCATTCGAATAACCTAACCCGAACATTCATCGTCACTTGAGGCATCATTTTATCGAGACCTTATATAAATGAATTTTCCAATCGCTCGACGATGCGTGCACCCGATGGCCCTGTTCTTCCGTCAGATTTAGCACGACCCGGGAAACCGAAGAAAAACGTCTGAAGAAGCTCTTGAAATCACGCTCGCCTATTGTTCGAATATCTTTTACTTCGATTGCGTGAGTTAACGGACCGTGCTCCCCATGGAACTTGTACGATCTCGCATTGTCGCGTTTCTCCCATAAAGGACATCGCTGTTTTATCTAGCGTGCCTGAAATTATCGTCCAAAGAACACCGTTCCATTCAATTCCTTCGAGTTTCTTTGATTCCGGGTACTTTCCAAACGAACAGAAAAGAATTCATCTCCTTTTCTCAACTTCGAGTGGCGCAAACCGATGTTCTGCGAAGAACGATGCGGAAATTGTAGATTATTTTGGATTTTCTCGTCCATTTTCCGGCAGAAACACGAAAAGCTCATTTATTTCGCGAAGTGGTCGTGCACTCGATTTCAGCAGTTTCTGCGCGTATCTGCGAGCACGCTCGAAGGCAGACGCAAACAACGGCCGGGTTAATCGACCAAATTTAATAATCTGCTCTCCAAGAGCAAGCTCGATGACTTTTTTTAATTATACATTCGGTCGGGTAAAATACGACCAATGGTTTGCGGAGCTGCTTGGATTTTCGTTCAGTGGTACCGATGATTTCTAAGCGTGTTGTTGTAATCGAATAATACCGCGTTAACATGGTTAGGATTTCGTAGTAATGGCGTGTTGTAACGTAAACTCAACTTCATTCTTGTTAATCATTTAACGATGAATACCGATACGAGGAACAATTGTTAGAGGAGTATGAATGAGGGTACTCGAATGTTTATAGCAGGATTCAACGTGTAAATGTTGATTAAGTGATGATGAGATGCAGCTGCGTTCATTGTTACAACGCTGGTCGTTAATTATCAGAAATGGAAACTGATTCTCGTGAATTCCGTGGCTTTAAATGCGAATTACGTGCCTCGATGCGTTACCTGTTTCGTAAATTGTTCGTACGTTTCATAATTGTTCGGCAATCCATCGAAATCATATCTTTTCTCGGAATATATTTCACAAGTATATATTGAACGAAAAAGAAGTATTCTTTAAAACGCATTTGGCAAGAAATTTGTTATTATTTTTACAAAATATGCGTGTAAAGTGCATTGTGAAGAAAAGAATAGAGTTAACAATAGCGAAAGCATTAGAGTATTGGAATTATCTTCAGTTCTCGTTTCATGTACCCTTAACCTCATCTGTATTAATGTCAAGAAGCAACGATAAAGAGAGAATTGGATGCCAATAACACGATGCAAAGGAAAATGTTCATTGTCTTCACAGAATCCATTTTATACCGTTCCGTGACCGTTTTCTGATATACATCAGGTGACGCAGTCAATCGATGTTCTTTATACACATTTCCGTGAACACTGCGAACAAAGACCAGCTTCCATTTTCTCGAGCTGAGAAAATCAATCTGCATCCCGTGCACGCGACATTCTCATTCTTTCTTGTTCTACCTCGTGTCTGATGTCCTTGTGGCTTACGCAAACCTCTTCGTAGATCCGTTTCACCTTTTAAATCTTCATTTTGTAATCGAAGTCTCGTATTTCGATGAACATAATTTAAAAGAAATACAGATGAGAACGGGTGTTTTTGTTAAAATAGAAATTATAGAAAACTTGCACATTGCGATCGTTGAATTTAACTCAATATTATATCCGAAGCAATATCTCTTGGAAATTTTGTTAAAATACTTTTAACGCGATAGAATATATAGTTGTAGACAAAATTGATCAGCGTCAAGATCGAGATTACCAAAGTCCATTCTATCAACTATATTACTCACTCTCGCTATTTTCATCCTCGCCCTAATCGACCAGATATTTTCCCACGAAAACCAGCGAGTCGTTTGAATTAAGGGAACAGCGATATTCCCCCGACAGATCCGTAATCCTCGAAATTGAGATTCGATCAGAGAAGTTGCCGTTTCCTGAACAGAATTCGAAAAAGTTGGATGGTGACACTTCCATTGAAAGGCCACGTCCTTATCGAGTGGCTTGTTTGCAGACACGTAGAGTTGAAACTTCCTACTCTGCGAAAAAGGTGTTCAGTTCACAGCTTCCGTGTCCTTTACCTAGTCGAGGAAATATATATTTGGATCGGTGAACAAGGATGCTAGTATCGTTTCAGTTTGGCGAACGTGTTTTCACGAAGTTCGACGATCGTGTACACTGATCGCGATACTTAACAGCTATTAGCATTGGTTTTCGATCAATTAACGGGTCGTGACGTTTAACCGAGCCATAGAAATTGAGGCTCACGCTCGCAGTTTCGATGGCGTTAAGTTTGAAAAGAAGTTGAAAACCGGTGGATTGTGTGGAATATCGAAGGTTCTGCCGCTATTTAAAGGGGCGTGACCGGTGTCCAGATGTTCCAGACATTTTTCAACGGGGATGTTTTCAAAGCAGATAGATATCCATTGATAAAGTACGGGTCAATATTAATGGTGACGATAACGTGGTGAAATAAAGGGGAAAGAAAGTCCTGAAAATCATCAAGAAGAGGCTATTCTTCTCTGTTGGTTATCAAGCAGCGAGATTAATCCTGCTTCGGAATTGATTTCCGGGTTCGTGATTTATCCAGCAAAATTCACCTATTTTTCTTTCCCTTATTCATTGACTTTTTACTCTATTTTCAAGATACTTATTCCATTCGATTCGAAGCGTGGGTAAGAGAAATTTCCAGAACAGAACCGAATAAAAATTCATGTATACGTTAACCGTGTATCGAGGAATACGGGTTTTAATACACAATTTCTTTTATTTGCGTTAATTATCGACGAGTAATATTTCCGATATTGTCATGTTCCCTAGAGATTATTGATTCACTTAATTTGTCTAATTTAACTGCAGTGAAACATCCTTGCAAATCGATTCTTTCGATGGAATCATTTTAATAGGAGCGATTCATCTAAAATTTCGAGCGAAAGATTCAAGAGCGGAAAAGATTGATGCAACTTTTGTCTACAACGCTTCGATATCCCCTGGAAAACGCATCAGCAACGATTATTATGTGCCGACGGTGTATATAGAACTGTCAGGTGTGTGGCGATAAGAACGCGCGCGAGCTTCGTTATGTGGCTGCACGCTAATGCTCGTGGAAGCCGAAGAACCATCATGTGTCCTTTGAGAACACTCGAGGAAAGAGGGTTGCATAATACAGGGTGCTCCTGAAACAACTGGGTAAACTTTACGAGCTTACGATGCCTGTTCGCAGGACGAAGAAAGTGTTGGAACGTAGAACAGGGAAATGTTTCTTTAGCAAATTATGAACACTTTTTGTTCATCGCCAACTTTGGAAAGATCGTTTCGCGTGTTTAAAAGCGCGAGTATACTTGTTTCCAGGGATATGACCATTACGGGTTGTGTTTATGATATTGTTACTGGTTCTTCTTTGTCATTTAAGCCATCTAGAAGTCGAACTGATCAATTCCGCTTTCTATCAGTTTTTAAATTTTAATTTGAGAATACACGATTAGGTCGTAACTTTTCGGAAGCTAAAAGATTAACTACGATTGGGGCTTAATTTTCCAGAAACCAAAGAATTAATCTCAAAAGAGTTACTTAAGTCTAAAATATTTATAGAATTGAAAAACAAAAAAATTAGAAGGGGATACGAGTGTGTAGTACAAGTGAAGACACCAGGGATAAAATTAAAGTTTCTTTCTCGCATGTTTTTTCTCATAGAAAAATGGTTTCTCAGCAAACTTTTATTCCGGACGTCTTATATTCTCGATACAATATTTTCATAAATATTCGAAACATGCGATACAGATGAAAATTCTGGTTTCTAAAAATCTTTATGCACCCTCGCATGTTTGATAATGTGTATCACAATTGCAACGTTTCCAATAGATGCATTCTATCTGAACGCGTTCCAATAAATCGCAATCTCGATTGTAATGAAAAATGCGACATGAGAATCGGCTTATCGATGTCGTAGAATGGTTATACGCACGCCACAAAATGGTGGCGAGAAGAATTCATTTCTGGCAGCGCAACAGATGCAAATCGAAGCGGAGCGAGATCGAACCAGCTTTCCTGTGAAAATGGAAGGCGTATTGGAAACGGGTGATTCGATATCTAGTTACGTTCACGTGAACCGACGCGTTACGATTCGAAGACGCTGGTTGCTTGGTCAGATTAACGTGACTCGTGTTGCGCGCCACCATGAAAATCTAAAGCCGATTACGCGGCAGCCGGTTTCTGTCTCGCTCTTTTTTCCACGCGAATCCTATACGAATCTGATTATGTATAATATTTCATGTTTGCTTCGTATTTCCTTGTCCAGCTTGTACTTTAACGAAATAATAAATAAAGGAACAAAAGCCATGATCAATCACCTACTCGGAATACCGATCTATGGTTTATATCATGGTTAAATTTAATACAACGCGTTTCATGGATGAGTATGTTCAAATCTGAACGAGGACGGTGAATTGTTTTGTGGAATGCGAGGAAACCTCTTTTATTTTTTCTTCCATATGTTTTTTTCTTTTTCGAACGGCCATATGGACGGTCGAAAATTGGGTTGCTATAGGATGGCGGTATCCTTTTATCTGTGAATCTCTCGATCGTTGAAATTGCACTTTTCGGTCGACGATTTGCTTGCGCTCACTGAACTCGCGATCGTCCGAACTTTTGTGCTCGATGTTATTCACGCGTGTATAACGCGTTGAAGCTGTGGCGAATTACCGGCTTTCTGGTTTTTTCTTTCCTAGACCTAAACAGTTCACTCGATGTGCATCCACGGATGTTTTGTGGTCTGTTACTGTAACTGGTTCATGTTTCTTCTCCACTTTTTTCTTTTTCGATAAAAAAAATTGAAGTTTGTAACACGTAGAAAAATTGTACAGAGCGAAGAAGAGAAGCGTTGACATCGGAGTTTGAGAAATTAGAATTTACCAATATCAGAACTTTATAATTTAGAAATCCACGACGTTGGAATTTCAGAATTTAGCACTCCTCGACACGAGAATTTCTGAAACTAAAATTCCCCGATATTAGGGTTTCAAATCTAACTTCGATATGAAAATTTTAGCAATTAGAATTCCTTGATATCACAGTCTAAAAATCCTAAAATTCTTCTTCTTCTCGGTATCACCACATTGACTTCTTTCATCGAACCTTTTGTTACGCATCGGTGCTATAAATCGTCAAAGTGACCAACCAGATTCTCCATTCTCCCAATTACCCTATTTCAAACTCGGAAGTTCTCGTGACCTCAAAGAGTCGACGATCAGTGGTAGAGACACTACTCAGAATCTTCAAACCCACCGTTAATTTCCTGTTTAATTATTACCCAGCATACGGTACGCAATGCTTAACCTGGAGCAAAGATCATATGGCAAATGTTACTGCCGAGTAACATAGAGAGTACACCAAGTTTATGCATCGTTGATAATTGCACAGACGTCAGCCACGTTGCACCAGAACGCAACCTTGCAGAACGTTCTTGCAATAATTCAAAAGCGAATTTCCGTCGTTTATTGTATTAGAACCGATCGTAATTTCTATTGACAATTTTGATAAATCTCTGACGTTTGGGAATTTGAATGCATGATTCTTTTTATCGGAGCAGAAATATTTCATTTTATTAATTGAATCGTTCCTGTCGAATTCTTGATATCATAATGTAACCAGAGATTTATGAGACTCATTCATCTTCGGTTTGAAAACCGGATACCATTTGAATTTTATTGCAACACTGTTAGCCTCTTGGTCTTTCTCTCTTGTTCTCCGTAACATGGCTATTCTCACAGAAGCACGCTCTTTGTCGCGTGATTTAACGTTCGTATTCCGGTTGCTAAAATTTATGTTTGCGCTGCGTGAATTATTACGATGATTAAAATCAAGCATGGAATCAATGTATGGAGGAACGAGTTATTGTAATCCTTTCATAAAATGCTATTTTTTTTTGTAGACATTTCATTTATTTCGACACTATTGTTTTTCATAAAATAATTCTGAATAATATCTTTATATTTCATTCTAAGAGATCTTACTTTATATTATTTTGTGTTGAATAAATATACAGAACGTTGCAGGCACTTTTTTTTCTGACATTATAATTTCTGTAGCGTTCTCTTTTGCAGTTTGTTCTTTTTCTACAGGTTGGAGCTCCTTAATCACAACGTTTCGCTAATTGTTTGAAATTTGTTCTAGAGCTTTGTCAGTTCTTTTAATTCAAATCGATATCGTGCAGTCGGTTTTCACGTTTAGGGTTCGCGTGTCAAGTTAATATTCGACATAGCACGGCAGATCGTGGCATGCAGCGAGCAATCTGGAAATTCAATACGAACACGCAGACCTAATTAGCGATTATCATTCCTAAGTGTTAACAGAAGGGAGACGAATAATTGACTGCGTCCTCGTTATTTTGTCCAATTTCTGAAATTACTTTGCCAGAAATCTATCGGTAAGCAAAAATATCAGGAATCGACGAACCGATAGTTATTGTATATCATTTTTTTTTTTTTTTAACCGGTCAGTAGGAAATTTTAATTGAATGATTTATCACAAATCATTCATCTTCATACACAAGATAAACGTTTAATCTGTATTAAAGGTTCTCTGTTCACCGTCTAGTAAATTATATCTCTGTTGACGATCAAACGGAGGGAAGTAAGTCGAAGAAAACAAATTTCCTGAGAGGAAGATTAAAAAGTGGAGATAGAAAAGGTTGCGGAGCAATTTGAGAGAGACCTTCTTTCGGCTTTGTTTATTTTATATTACAAAAAACATCTACAGAGTTACTTTTCCTTTCTTCTTAACGACTCGTTAGAAAAAGGACAGTTTAGTATCTTGTATTTCAATATTATTCTGTTGTTAAAATTTCGTTAAAAAAAAAGCCAATATCGTGCCATAGAACGTTCGTGATAATTTAGAACGCTGTAGAATAATACAACGAGCACTGTTTAATAACAGACTAATTAGCGCGACCGAAAGAATTGTAATAGCAGGCTAATTAGTCTGTTCCTTGGGATATTCCAGTGGACCGTTTCGAGCTCTCAAAAGCACAGTTCTAAAGATGAGTTCAACCTAATGTAGACTCGTTCTCCTGCCCTATTCTTTTGAACCCTTCTTACTCGAGATCCCTTTTTAACCCTAATTTCTACTCGTGAGAACGTTCAAATATCTTCAACGAGCGGTAGCTCGTTTTCATCGGTGTCCATTACAAAAAGTTCCTCTTTCAAGTTACTCCCGTATCTTGGAACGATTTGCTCGGCAAAATGAATATAACCAAAAGGACAGGAGTAAAAGACACTGAATTTCTGTCCATCGATGAGGGAATGCCATTCGACTTATTCGAACTTAGAGAACAAAGACGATTACTTTGAAAGGGGGATGCTATTATCGAGGTAAGGAGCTGAGCTTCCATTTTTATCATCTCAAGCACGGTGATTTTATATCTTAATAGTCTTTGCTCTTGTTTCTGTTTTTCTCTTCTTCGCTTTTTTATTCCAGCGATGGATGAAGTATCGACGTTTCCAACGCGAAAGCCGGATCGTGAAATTTGCTCGTGAAATTCGGCGTTTTTTCGTTCGAAAGCATGGGCAGGTGTAATCGTCGCGCGTTGAAACGAATTACATCGAATTTGTCTGGGTTTATACCCTTTGAAGTTGTTATTCACTTTTATAGCTCTGACCAAAAATTGCACGGTCCCGAGCCTCAAATGTTTGCCCGGTGAAATAAAATTTTTTACCTCCGACCTGGCATTCTGAGTGAATAGTTCGATACGCATGGTTATTTATATTTTCATGGTGATACCGAAGGATGCAGTGCTCGTCGGATTTATGATTCGTAGTTGATCGACCCGGATGATTGAGTTCGGGCTCGGTAACCTTTTTTTTAAACATTCCACGTGGTGAATTTACGTCGATACGAAGTGATTTAACAACCGTCACGCGAAACTCGTACATATTTATTTTTATTGGACAGCTGTTTTACTTTGTCAAATCGAGCGGACACAAAACTCGATTTTGTCGAACTTATTTCATTCGTAAGAAATAAAGTAGATGCTTTAAAAGGAACTTAAATAGGTAGAAAGACAGAAATCTTGGTAAGAAACGAAACGCTTCGTGCGTAGCTCGCATTAAACCGAACGACTTGGGACCAAAGGGAATGCTAGGAGGGTCTACTTACGAAAATAAATTCTGGAAATTTGGTTAAATCTGCGTCTCGATGAACTGGCTCAACTTTTTAACGGGCCAAAATTGTGCAACTTCCAGCCCTGCTTCCCCTCCTTGATTCACATCGAAAACTTTTATTGAAAAACTTCTTCTCTGTTCGGCAACATTTATTTTCACGTTACCGCGTTTCGAACATGTTCCACCAAACTAAATGAAATTTCTCTTCTTTAACGACGCACGAGGACTGCCGAATTATTAGAGTTCGAGGAACGATCGGGATCTTCAAGATACGATTTCGAAGAAATTTTATATCCGGCTGGATTCGATGCAAATCGTCGACGAACGGGTTTGAGATTCGGAAAGTCCGGCCGTATGAACGTTCGTATAAGTCTTGGATATGGTATCCAATAACGTCTGGCGGTATCAACATAACCGTGAGACATACTCGAAATCTTGGAACGGTGACGAGTAGTATACTCGGTAAAATCGTCGTGACACCTGTTACTGTTCGCCTTTTGTAGCACTGGATATTAGAAAGCTTTGGCAACTGTTTTGGAAGATTTGTTTTCTGGTTGGTATCCTGAGTTTATTGCGTTTCGAGTTGAAGTGGTAACGTAGAAAGAAATTGGAGCTTTTCCTAGGAAATCGTACCGATGATTTCTTATCCAGATTTTTCACTATTAATTCCTATACAAAGATCTTAGGTATGCTTCCAATGGATATTCGGATTACTCGTTTGAATCAGAGTTTCAATCGTTCTGGCTTCAATCGTTAAAGTCTTTTAAAGTCGAGGTTTTCGATTTTATTAGACAATGTTCTTTCAATATCTGCCTATTAATATTTATTAGTTACAGGTGGATAATAAAATATACTTCGACCCGAACAGTGTTCTCGAAGTTTACGTGTTCGATGTGGAATGTCAATGTTGTACATTTTCTGTAAGGGAAAACTGTACAGTGTTAATAGACCAGGTTGATCGATGCCATCACGTCCAGGCTGTCCTGCAATTTACACGGCAGAGTTTCGATAATATTTGCCGCTTTGTTGAATCTGTCCCTTCAGGGTTGTCGCGTCATTGTCAGCCATTATCTTTGACAAAAGCTTTATCGCGAAAAAACCTCTGGTATCGTGTTTTTTTTTAAAACTACCGTCACGTTCCTTTAACTCTCTTACAGCGTAGTACCATAGTGTAAATTTAACGTTCTTAGCTGTATTGTGCATAAATTTTAAACGGTCGAACGTTCCGTTTCGCTCGCGATTATATTTTAAACGACTTCTATTCATAAACCATGAAAATTAAATTACGTTCACGAAGTCTGGGAATGTCTGGACAGATCGTAAACTTCGAAGTCGAGTCATAAAATCGATAAGTCCTTTAGAAATCAAGATATTACCGAGCAAACGGTATTAAACTTTCAATGAAATTCGCCAAATTAATTATTTTCCATTCGAGGACAATGCTCTCGCGGAACGTATTAAAATACATTAGAAACAGAATTCTTCGTCGTTCATAGCCAACGTCATGGTCATTAGTCGAGAATCTATGGTTTCGAGGTGAACAACAGAACCAACAATGCCAACGATGCGCACAGTTTGCAAATGGTCGCTAAGCATCCGATCGTTAACTAGTCCGACGCAGCTTAACTTGGATGATCAAGCGTAAACCAGCGTTTTCTGTGCGGTTAAGTCGTTGATAAATAGTTGTGTGAGCGTTCGTACAAATTGCGCGCTGCTTGCTGCGAAGAGGTTCGTTCGAAAATCCAAGAAACACCGAAGGAAGTTGGAATAAGTTTGATTGTGATCGTGGTACGAGCAGTTGGAAATACACGATTCCATCTGAGAGACCGGGTAATTGCAATTCTGGAATTCATTATGTATTTGAGGATAGATTGCGTTCCGTGATAGGTTTTTGTAGAATCGTGGACAGAGTTGAGGTATGATATTTATTATAAATGTAGCGGATTTTAATTGCAAAAAAGTAGATTGCCGATTTTGTTATTAAATAGAGAAATTGGGGTTGGTTCTGGAAATTGGAAATACGATGTCTTCGTTGAGGTTGATGCTGATTGAAGGGGATATCGAGTACTTCTTTAAATTAAGGCTCTTAAGTCCTTCAAGAAATTGAGGATACCCAACCTTCTTCGAAATTTAAGATATTGAGTCCTCTGTAAAGCCGGGGATATCGGATCTTCGTTGAGATCGTGGTCACTGACTCGAAATTCCAATCACAAGTTAGAAACCTTTCAATCATGAACGAGTCGATCTGATCTTTCAATGAATTGGTCCTTCCGAATTATGCAATTATATTTAATAAACTACCGTGTCACCGTTAACTAATAAACAAAGATTGCGAAATAAAGAAATCGCGACACAGAGAATTAACCAAATAATGTTACATCCTTTTCATAATACCGTGTTCTCGCAGTCGGATAACAAATAAGCAGCAGCTTCCGCGTAACGATTTTAACACCATCGTCGGGAAGCTGTATCGCTCTAAGATGCCTAAAGTTTGGATAGAACATGCAGATACGTTGCGCTGTTGCAAATTATTTGGAAGTTGTGCAAGGTGGATTATTGTTCTGTTGGTACTCCACGATCCAGGATTTGGTATATCGTCGCACGTGTACTAAGCGGATCGAGCAGTCGCAAGCACACGCGTGTGCGTTCTCGTAATTTAAGTTTGCTATGCAAATGTAACGGCTGCTAACGATGGAGATGCAAATTTTCCTGATACATACGCCAACATCGTGTGTTTGAAGAGAAGAGCATCGACTTGCTCCGACGGTTTATCCGTTCGTTATCATGTTCTGGTGTTTGTTTAGTAAAGTTGAAGCCACGGTTTTACGGCCGTCGCTCTGGCGTAGCATTCAGTGCTTACGGTTTAAGATCCCACGATTTTCCGAGCAACCTTTTTCGCGTTAGCTTACGATGGAGCAAAGTCAAGAGCTCTGTCGCGTCGGACAAGATTTAGGTGAGAAAATATAAATTTTTTTTTTTACGTTGTGGAGGATTAATCTTAATTCCAATCGAGGAACTGAGAATTATTTTAACGAGTCATTCCACGGCAACTCGATTAATTTCGAGGCATTTAGAAAACCATTTCCAATTTCCCATAATTTCCACGATTCTTGTTCCAACTATATTTAATTACAATATTATGTACATTATTACCTTCGATATTTCGTTACGATTCTAATTAAACACAACAAAGAATATGCACGATTGTTGATAAACATGAAAATTCTATTGAGCGAGAATTTCGTAACACCAGTTAAACCCACGTGGGAAATTTATTCAGTGATTAATTATCGCAAAGCATCGAGCTGTTGAGAGTCTGAAGTTAACCGGCGAACACAGATCGGGCGTGTCTCCGTTGATTTACCGACGGAAATCATACAGTCGATTTGACTGTTGAACCAATCGATCCTTAATAGCAGTCGCGTGCCGTGCCGTTTCCGAACTCGAGAGTTTCGTTTGATTTCGAACATCTCTCTGTGCGATGACACACACGCTGGTTACCTCGAATCGTTTGTGCGAGGCTGATGTAACTGGAAGCAGTGGGGCGAACATTGCGGCCAGAGCGATTTACGCGGCTAAGGTGAAACAACGTTGTTACGGATTCAACTGGCCCGTTAAGCTGACCGAGCAATTTCCGTCGGAACAAGCTGGTCGGTTATCTTGGAAAATCAGCCGCTTAAATGAGCAACACCTGAATACAGAGTTATGATTAGTTTGCTTGTCATAGAGGACACTGGTCATTTCGAAGCTTTGTCGTTGTTATTGTTTTTTTAACGAGACTTGTGGACTCGTTAAAATATACTAGAAAAACGTGATTAAAATATGTAGAACGTTAAACTTGTTTGGAATTTTGAATTTACTGTTAAATTTAAGTTTCTCGAATGTTTTAATGAGATTCGTTTTTTGTACTTCAAAATGTACTTTTTTTACAACTATTATGCGAGACTTGTCAAAAAATAATGAAAAGTATAAGATTGTATATTGATGTGAAAATTTAATCACCATTGATCATCATTGATCTTGCAAATTAATCCGCAAATGAATCGCGTAAAAATCACAGAATTAAAATTATTTTTCCCACGTGGAAGGATAAAAGATTCGACATCGATTCTGGACTACGATAAATCATAATTCAGCCGTGAAGTTATTGAAAGCGATACCTTCGGTTTCGTATAGCTTTCAAACGAGAACAAGTAACAGGCCACGCGTATATCGGTAATAGTTTGAAAACGATCATATATTGGCGAAAGTTTCCGACCGATGCTGTAAACAATCGGCTGTTTTGAGCAATATTACGGTCTTAGTATTTATGCGTGCAACATATAGAATTTCTCTTAATTGAGTATCCAGATCAGCATCAAACTTTGGGAACTATTTCACTATTGGTCGTTTCGAGAGTAATTTTCACGAGAAACAAATTTACGAAACCGAGAATCTTGGGACGTATCTGTTCGCTTATAGCAAAGACAGTTTTGGAAAAACATCAATTACGATTTGGCTACGGTGAAAAGTAGAATTTCTTTCGACCTCGTTAACGATACTTCAAACTTTGTAATTTTCAACTATAGCGAACACCCGCTGCTGTCAGCAAGTTCGAGACTGTCCTTCGATGAACCTGCACTCGAGATCTCGCACGGAAGTTGGATAATTCTCGTACGTGGTTGTTACGAAGTTTAAACTTCTCTTTTTCTATTTTCACAGTTTCGAGACGTTACCGATGATACAACGGTGCTTGTCGATTGTTTTTCATCGAGTCATCGTTCATTTTTTAGACAACGTGTTTCCTTCGATTTTACTTTCTTTCATCTTTCCCATTAAAAGTTGAAAGTTTAACGATGCTATTATTTTACGAGGACAATAGAAATTTTCGGTGGATACATCGCTGTCGTTCAGTTTATCGGGTTCAAAGTTATGGTTGCCAAGGTAGGACGCATTTCATGCGAAGCACTTTGTTGAAGGGACGTTTACAAAGTTCTGGAAATTTAGTTTGGTTGATAAGATAAGCAGGATTGTCCTAACTCGTCTATCTTCATCTGCGGATAGTGTTCCGTTAGTTTGCTTTTGACAATTTCCGACTTCGGTTGCATGATACACGCCAAGTTTATACTAGTATTTTTCATAAGACATAAAAAAAAAGAAGAAAATTCCTAAAATTTTGCAATCTTTTTAAGCATCGTGAAACAGGTGACCCGAAAGAAACATGGTTCTAGAAAATTCCATCAGAGGATTATTTCGAAAGATATTCTCGAAAATCGAGCCGGTAAGCCGGCATATATTCATCGAACGTATTCAAGAAAAATCTTGCCTTTCCGAAGCGCGTACGTGCGTGCGTGCTGTTGACCCTGATGGAATTTTCATGGTTACCAGAACGAAGCTTCACCGACTGGGCTTTACGGGGCCATATTTCCCTTCGGACGTCCAAGGGGTGGAATTCGTTTGAACCTCGATATTCTCGGCACTCGTAAAAGAAAGGCAATGCCAGTGGAAAGAAAGAAGGGGACACGGAGGCTTTCTCCTGGCGATATACGGGACACCTCGTTTCTAAGGCGATTCGCTAAAGGAGCCACTTTAGATGGTCACCGACAGTTGAACAAAACTAATGGCCGGAGTATTTTTCGCTTTTTCAAATCTCTTTCCTTCTTCTCTTCTGCTTCTTTCTTTCTGTCTTTTTTTTTTTTTTTTCTTTTTTTCTTTTGTCAGCGCTGACGGTAATTGTGTCGATTTTATAGAGTGTTCGACCATCGAGGTCTCAGAAGTGCCATAGATAGTTGGCAATAGGATTTAAATTACTATCGAAGTGGAATATATTATCATAACAGTTTCAGTTTAGATGGATGAAAGCTTTTTTTTTCTCCAAATTATTTTTCCCAAAATTACTTTTGTAAGTGACTGGGTAGAGCGAAACAAATATAGGTATGAATATCGAATAGCTTTTCCAGAAGTGCACTTTGAATCCTTCAAACTTTTCCTACGAATAACTTTGAAGGGTGGAATATCTTTTTCCCCTTGAAATCCTATCTTTTTTTTTATCGACGCGAATGGTAATTGTCCCGATTTTTATATCATATTCGTTCATATTCCTTGCGTGTCAGGGTAGCGACAAATACGATATCGAGAATAATTAAGGGATAAATTTCAAAGTTTCGACTAATTCGTGGTAACATATTCCTAAACCTTATCGGACGATAAAACTATTCTATCCTGAAGTTACACTTCCACTTCCCACCCGTTATTCCGAACCGTAAAGAGAAATGGTCCAAAATTTCAATCGAACGCTCCTCCCATCATTTTATAATAATTCTGCCAACTTGAACCACCGCTGTTCATAAAACTGACTAAACTCCATAAATTCGTTTCGCTTAAAAGCAAGTGATCTTTTCGAAGCGAAATACGGTCAATCGAACATCGTCTCGCTCGAAGAAACTGTTAACAAGTCTTGAAAAATGTCTCACTTGTCGAATTAGAATTTTCCTTTTAGCCGAACGATTTTCTATCCTTTTAAATCGCTTTCAACATTTTTTTCCCGACTTTCAGACATCGTATTCCGCAAAGTCTTTTTTGTTTCGATGTTTCATTAATATACGAAATTTATTATGCCTTTTTCACGGAATATTTATTAATCAGCCTTTTATTTACGGCGCATTTATTCTGTTCCGCGATTTTATCTTATTTCCCATAACCCTCGTCGAACGCGATGACGTGGAGAACGAGAAGTAATATTAGTGGTAAAGGAAGTTCCGCGAATCTCACGGCCTGTACAATATAGTTTCGTGCTCCACGAATGCTCGCGTGCGGCTTTTAATACCTGGGAAGAGGATCACTGTTCTTTATTACCTCTCTGCATTTCGCCCCCTCTTCTTGTGTCTGTTATTTCATCTAGCCTTTGGTAGTTTTCTCGTTATCAACCGGGCCAGCACGGAATTTCAGAACGGAATCTCGTGAGATTGTGAGTCGAAGATATTTGGGAAGAAAGAGGATTGCAGTTGATTCGCGGTTACATCGACTGTGAGAATTTTCAATCCTTCGTGATTGTTCTTGGTGGTCCTTATAAATTTTTCGTTCCTTTGATGCCCTATTTCTTTATGCTTAAAAACTGTTTTAGCATTGGAGAAAAAAAGTATAGTGTTTTACGATGATCGCTTTAACGATTTGTCGAAAACAGTAAATTCTCTATAACAACCATTGTAGAAAAATTCGTGCTCGTTTAATAATACGATTTGTGGTTTGAGACGCGAGAGATATTATGTTTCCAAACTTTTTTTTTTCTTTTTTCAAAGTAAAGAAAAATCGTGTACCTTGCAAGACCAGTTTCCAGTACTTTACGAAACACTATTTTAAAATGCCAAGGCTAATGAAAAGATCTACTCGGCATGAAGCCTTGCAACAACGTGGTTATTGAACAGCATTCACGTAGCGAGGTTTATATTTCTTGAGCTGAGAACCCTGCCATAAAGTGAGTCTCGTGGACGTAGTTTACGTGCAAATAAACAAGCTAGCCGCGAAACTCGCGTGGGGGTAGGGGGGCTTGCAGCGAAGAATAAAGTTGCATTTATTTTATCGCTATGCTTGCCGCGAATTCCACCGAAAAACGTCACTACATGCGCGGAAAGAATAATCTTGTAAATATTGCTCGTGGAAAGAATAATAGACGGTTGTTTTGTATGTACGACACGTATATTTTATTAACTAACTAAGGACTGCGCACAATACACGCGGCCACACGATGATAGAAAAGAATCGAGCAGCAAAAGCGGCTCTCGGAATATTTTTTTAAAGAGTTATTACATTATATTCAAATGATTTTATCGTTTTAAAAATTATTTTAAGCAATTTGTTCTTGGATATTATTTTATTCAAGGCAGAAATATTTTTTTTATCCATTTTATTACATGTGCGTTTAAAATGGTGCTTCTTTTTTTTTTGTGGTTCCGATAAACGACGCGTTGTTGCGAGCTCAATGTAGAATCATCCGGAACGAAGAATGGTAGCGGTGGAAAAACGGTGCTCTCCCGCAAGTATGGTTTTAAAAACAATGAGGAGCAGAGCTTAATATCGAAGTTTGCAATAAAATAGTGCAACGTATTTTTCGTGGGTTCTCTGCATTTTGGACACGTTCAGTTCTCCGAGGAAACGTGTTTTTGCAACACATGCACCGAGCTCTGGCATGCATGCCGAAAAAACTGGTAAAACGTAATTTTTATTGTGTCCTCGGGGCAGAATGCGTGACTGAACGTTCAAATGTAACTTCAAATGACGAAGTGGTGCTCAAATATTTATCAAATTGGCCCAAATAATCTTTCACGAACGTTCGTTTTAAATCATTTTTATTCGATGCAATTGAATTTAAATTACAAGATGTATTCGTAGAAAATAAAATTTATTTTTAAATTTTCTTGATAAATATAATTAGTTAAAAGATAGCGTAGCAAGAGATATGTCACCTGGAGCAACGAATCTGCTTAGATCAAATGTACCAATTCCGCGATGCACATTTTCCGTAAAAGTGTTCTCCTTTAGGGTTACTTGTACCATTTTTCAACCGAACGGTTTAGCTGGCGCCAGAATATACTACACAATGTTGGCTTCCGGTAGGAATGAAACGCGTTTTACCACGTTCGAATTGTCAAGATAACCGAAACAACAGGGGTCTGTGAAAAATTTGGACGATCCGACCACGGTGTGAAATTTAACGTTGATTTCCCAAATGGCCTCCGTTAAGCGTTCTCTCGTTATCGAACCAAACTCTTTATCGCGCAAAAATTCACGGATCGTCGATACTTGTTATATCCTTTCCTTTTTTTCGTCGTGTCGTGTACCGTTACTTTACACATCGCTGCATTTATAATCAAAATAAAACTTGGAATATTCTCATCCTTAGCGGCGTCTGACCTATGCTGGAGCATTCTACTTAATCGCTTAATCAAATTTCTCCCGGCGATAATCAAATAAAATGGAACAAGTTTCGACATCGACCTACCAGAACACCCGCGTTTTCTTCGCTACAACCTGATTACAATACCATCAATCGCTCGCGATCAAATTATCCTACTTAACATCGACAATTTGGAAAGACACCGAGTGATCCGTTTATCGTTTCCGACACATTGCCATCTGCTGCCATGACGAACGATCATTCTGTCGATATTTTTTCCATTATTCTTTATCCTCGTATCATTAAACAACCCCAAGCTTTCCCCGTCTTATAGACGAAACAACCGATCACGATTAATCACGGTCAAAGTTTTGGAGATTGTAATCCTCGACAAACGAGCAGACGTGTGCTCGAAACGCTTCCCAACCACCGGCAAATGTCGGTTATTCATACGTCAGGAGGTATCACATGTTTGTATCCTATATTTATCGCGAGCAGAGCTCAGAACCCGTGAAACGTGCGGAAGGATTGGTGCATGGCTGTGAGACTGGGATGACAGCAGGAACATACGACTTTATTGCGAAATAAATTCGCAACCGCGAAACATGGTTGGCAAAACACGTAGAGTCTATTTGTAATGCTGCTTGGGAAACTCGAAGATGCCTGCGATCCTTCGGAATTGCATTGTTGCCAGAAGCACGTAGTTCAACTCATGTTTACGATGCAGGGGCATAAAGTTGTCGATAATTCGGACTGCGTTGCGAAACGTGTCGAATTCTAATGTTTCCAGATGCTAGTTTTACGGTATGGGAACGTGTAGAATATAGGATGAAATATAATCAGAGAATTAGGTAGAGGTATTTTGGTCTTGGCTTCGGGCTTTTTCGGCCTGCTCGCAATCTCGTTTCTTTAAAAAGAAATCAGCTAATTTTGTGTAAAACGAATCTTTAGCAGAAAGTCGAAACTTCTTTATAGTTTTCTCGAAATTGGGAAACTTTTTAACGAAAGGGGAGCACGACCCTAAAGCGTATCTCTGTTCTTTTCGAAAAATAATTATCTTTTAGTCCAATAACTGTAATTCACTATTTTTATTTACAAGCTACAGAGAAGCCTCCTAAAACAATTGTCTCTAGAGTTAAATAAAAAATCGTGTTTCAATTGATCGAATTTAGCTATGAAATATAATGGATCGACGCAGAACAAATTTCCGACGAATTCACACCCGAACAATTTCGCTTTTTCCGATTCTCCGTGTCTCATTTTCAACGCCCCCGCAAAAGGTTTTCGGGCTCTTCCCGTTTTAAATCATTTCTCCGCGTGCACGCGATCGATTACTCGAGACAAATGCGCGGAGCGTGCAAATTCAACGAACAACGTTGATACACTGGATAGCCATCGGCACGTTATCGAGCGGCATTTCTTCCTCGAATATGTCAGCGGTTTTCCATCCCCCTGGCGAGAAATAAAACGGGACACGCGTTATTCTTTCGACTGTGAAATCGTTCCTCGGGCTTGTTAATCGCATTTTTGTTCACCGAAGAGAGAACAGGGGGCGATCTCCCTCGCAGAAGAGCCTTGAGGGTTAGATTGATAAAATGACCCAAAAGCTCTCATTTGAGATCGTCTTTAAGTGTTCTTCGTCGTTCGAAGCGTCTTTCAAGTGCTTCATTCTAGAATTATTGTTCCCTGCAAAGAATTTTCAGGACCTCTTGGTTGGTTCGTAAAATGAAGCATTTTCGTTAAATAACGAAGCTATCGAAGTCGGGGTAGTTGTTATTCCGTTCGATGTTTTTTGTCCCGTCGATTTTAATAGAGGTACTTACGGCAGAGATGTTGTTATTATGGTAATTTGCGGTTGGATATTTTCGATAATCGGCTTCTTCGGTTTTTATCCGATTTTGTTGATCTCTTTTAGTTGAGATGAAAAAAAGGTTTTTATTTATCGGAAGAATTTTGTTTGAGAGAAATCTTATTAAATATTTTATATTGGTTGAGAAAGCAGACCTATATCCCTTCAATAATACCACAAAATGGCGACCACAGACACGTGGGATCTATTGTAACGGTCACATGATAATGGATCGCGCGTGGAATACATTTACGCAAGGGAGCTCGATCCTTTTTACCATGTTATACGTCGTGAACAAAATCTCAACGGAACGACTCGATTCTCCTTTTTCTGGTCCGTTTTAAAAGGAAAGATAACGTCTGGGCTCGCTCACCCACTAGTCTTTCTCAGAGGGTGGTTTCGTGTGACTGGAATCCTTAGGACGCCATGCCTGAATTTTACGTTCTTCCTTTTTCTCGCCTCGAATCGACCCTGCGTCATTTGTGAGGCGAAATTCTTTACCGTGGTTACAAACACCGGCTATTGTGCCTATCAATCGTTACGTTCTATTGTATTACAGTAGTGCGACAGAACAATAACGCACTAGTGAGAAATCTATAGAGTCGAGTCACTGTTGTTTATCGAAAAAATAAAAAGTTCAATAAAGATTTCTAATCTTAAATGAAGTATAGAACAAAATAGTTTTTTAAGCTTATATAACAGGCTTGAGAGATAATTTTTTTCATAGTATTTTAACTCCTATTTCTTTGAAACGTGAATATATTCACATTCCTATAAAAAATTTCTCAGATCTAATCTCGTTAAAATTCATCGAATTAAATCGAATTTCATCAAAATTGACGATGACGTTCCTTCATCGATGGACAAAAAAAAGGCGTCAAGGTGCAGACTGATGGAGGGATTTTCATGAATTCCATCGGTTTAACACGACTTGGTTCGTTTTATCCTTCCAAGAAACGCTTAGGGTTATCGAACGATTCTCCCTCGTGCTCGCGTAATAGCCACGCTAGGATCTTGAATGCGACGCAAGCCACGCTTCGAGCGGCCAAAGAAATTATACAGTGCCTCGTTCCAACGTTGTCGTAAGTTTTAACCTCGCGATGATGCCGATTATAGAAGGTACAGAGAACCACACGTTTGTTAGACGAACCGGTCGTAAAACTGTTCGTCGTGTTTCTTGGCTCTAACAGCGACCTATGTACATTCATAGGCTGTAAAAGCGTAAAATTCAGTTTCAGGATGTTAGGAATGCTCGAAGGTACGATTCTTTCTTCGATGACCATTTATACGCGTCACTGGCACATTGTTCTTTTATTAATTCTCTCTTTTTTCTGAACGTGCATGCTTTTAAGTATATCTTTTTACCAGCATTGTATTATTCAAAGAATTTTCTTTTTAATGCATGGTTTACCATGATTCAGCTCTCTGCCTTCTTTCGTGATTTTACTTGCCTGTAAAAAAAGTTTAATTCGTAAGTTATACGTCCTCGGAGAGCTTTAAAAGATTATAGTATTATAATTTGTAGAATCATGATTCCTTTTTATTAATTTTCCAACTCGGAGAAAATTCCAGTATACGCGTTGCAGTTTAGCAAACATAATCCACAATTTATTGTATTCTAGAATGGGTGACCTTTGTGAAGTTACAAAAAATAAATGACAAAGGGCTTAAAAATAATTCCACATTAATTTTTTTTAAATCTCGCGTCCCAAATTTTTCTTTTACTCGGCAGTGCCCTGCTAGCCAAATGCCTTGTTATATTTGTTCAAATTTTTCTGCAACTTTCAATATAAATGTAAACGTCGCTCAGTTAGTCATTTGTCACCATCAATTCGCCATCTCGTCGTCCGTCGATATTCGACGCTTTCACGAAGTTTAATATGGGTCACGAAATGTATGCGATCAAATATCCGCACCAGAGGCTGCAATGATTCTCCCAATAAAGATCAAGGTCCTTGACCTTTTTTTTTCTCTCCAAAGAGCCCACACAACCAAAACCACAGCTTTTCATCGAGGGTGTTTTAAAGCGTCGACGATTTACATATCTATTTCCGCTTTTTTGTCTGTTCACACTGTATTTTGCACGTTACACGTTTCACGATTTTATTTCAGGGATTACAAATTTTCCAGACACTTAACAATTTACGAGATGGACAAAAATTGAACGAACGTGTAAAACATCGATGATCAGTTTCGATTTAACACGACGTCGATGACGATACGCGATATTCAGCGTTAACGAAAGAAATTCCAATATTTCGGGAATATGGACAGACCAGGGCATACATACGAATCACGTTTCCAAAATGTTCGTGCTGGCCTGCGGGTCCAATTATCGTTGTCAATACTTTTCACGGGTGTCGATACCGCGAATTCCAACAATAAAAATCTAAACTTTTCTACATAATATTGTACGAACTTTGTTTTTCAACACATTTTCCTTCGTATTTATTTTACTCTTAAGAAAATTTGATTCAAGATTGTGTAGAGCAGATATATTTTCTTGAACGGTTTCTTTTACCAGTTCTTATGTTTCTTATGTTTTTCGTGCGAGATGAATATGTCATAGGCTGAACGTTTCGAGATGATCATTGAACAGGAAACTTGCAATCTCATAAAATATTCGTAACGCTTTGTAATATGCGAAAGGAAATTGCGCATATCTTGTCTCTGATGCTGCACTTTGCATATTTTGTATTTAGGATGCATCGGAGCATTGCGTTCGCGGGATTGTATACTCTTAATGCGATGGAGAATCAGAATTTCAGTGGAATTCATTAAGGAAGTCGCGTAACCGCGGTAGAATGCTCTTGGAATGCGAAATATTTCATTATGAGCCAGCGGATACAAAAAGAAAATGGATCATAAATTTTTTTTCGTCTTTCAATCGCTCCAAAAATACGTTCATTATTAATGTACACATTCTAACCCGAACCAAAGCAGAACGTAAAACGACACAAAAAGCACACGGTTATTTCCGACGAGAGTGTTTTGCCAGTTGGACCGGAAGGGGTTGCGTTGCCCGTTCGACTAGTTCGACTATAAAACTGGAAAACTTGCACGACCCGCGGTCGAACGCAATTCATTGGAGCTGACAGCGCGAGGAATTCGTGTGCGAAACTGTCGCCGAAAGTTTCGCATCCGATTACGTATCTGAGTGCAAGCTTTTCCAAAGGACCGTTTGATGGCAACCGTAGTAATTTGAAACGAAGTTCTGTACGCTTAGCTGAATGATATCGAGCACAAGCTCGAAACGGAAGAACGATTACGAGGCTCGTGATACGGAATTACCCTTGGACGAGTGTACAATTACGAGTAGGCATCGATAAGTGGGCAGAAGCTATAAATTCTCTGCGTACTCGCGGTGTTCTTTAATATTTCATTGTCTCCCACAGCTCTTATCGGCGGAACTGTGTGCAAAGCGAGGGCAAAGGCGCTTAGCCGTGATAAAACTGAATATAGGGAACGTTTTATTTTACAGCGTAAGCCTTCTAGGGGAGGCTATGCCTGGAAAAAGTTGGCTGATGCGGTGTTTATCGGTGGTACCATTTGTAAGGTGTTTGGATTATTTAGAAGAGTATATCTTTTAGAGTAGTTAAGGGGTTAGTTGATCTTGATAATTTATTGGCCAGGACGTAACGCGATCGTAAAAAGGTTATAATTCGAGGAAATTATAGGGGAAGCTTATTTACAAAAATAAGCGATGGCTTCTGTGGCGTTTTATAATTCAATTTCACTTTCATCGAACGAGCTACTTTCGTGTTGCACTTGGAGTAAAGTATTAGTCAAAATGTTTCAAATGCATAATAAAACCACGATTCAGAGGAGGGAGATGTCTTAGTGAAGAAACTGCGGAAAAAGTTTACTTTCTTGATAAAAAAAAAAAGAAAAAAGTTTTCACCAGCAGCACTTCGCTAGAATTTTATTCTAGCCATTTTTCTCAGGAAGTCAAACAAGTTATTTTCAACGTCGGCAATTGTCACGAGGCGCTAAGCAGCTTTCGAGTGAAATCACAATGGAAAAAGTACGCGTGTGAAAAGTTATTCCTTCTCTTGAACACTGTGGGCTCTTTTTTTCTTGCGTACAAGATAACGGTCCGCGCGAATGTTCGTCGAGATCAAGAAAGCCATTGTAAGTCTTGCATGGTTGTCATGATCATTGGACACAGGAGCATTGTTCACGACAAACGTTAGCCTGACCTAGTGTTCGTGTTTCTCGTGGATCTTGTTAAGGAGTTTATCCACGGTTAATCTCGTGCTCCTTGGTCGAGGAAAGTACAATTTCACCTTTCTTTCGTCGTCGATCCGATTTGTGCTCCCCTTAATGGCCCTGCAGCTCGACTCCTTTCTTCTTGAGATCTCATGCAATACCGTCGTCTTCTCTAATTACAGTCCAAGCAGTATTTGCTTTGTTATTTGTTCTTCCTTTATGAGAGTGTAGGATGGTATTAGGTAGACGAGAGAAAATTATTGAAACTTTGGCGCTGGTAACAGGCAATGACAATGATAAAATTTCTTAATTAGAAGATCAAAATGGAATCTTAGCTCCGAATGGTAGCATTCTTTCGACGATGCGATTCGTGTTGACAGGAATTAAACAAACGATATTTTCTTCGCTAAAAATTAAACAAGATATATATTGATATCAGGTTTCCGAATATGTATCTTTGACCTTTGATCAAAATGCTACGAAGAAGAGTAAAGAATGTTCTGTTTTCAACGGAGGAAATACTTTGGAGAGGCAATAAAATTTTTCTGTCGCTCGAACGACTTTTACCTACGTTTCTATTTTTCCACCTGTTATTTGTCTCCGAGGATCCGCAGTGATGCAACTCGGCGTATGATCCGCCACACGTGCCCCCGTAGACGTTCCGCAAGGCGCACGTAAATGTTTCTTCGCTGTTGTTGAATTTTTTATCCTGTCTCCACACTGTAAGATTTCCTTGCGTGATTCCGAATGACGAAAGTGGTTGGAAATATTTTGTTTCTTCCCTGATGAATATTCCACTTAAGCTTCTCGTTGTCTGTGTTTAGACAACTGCATCATATAACTCTCATCTTGCACAACGTCCGCGTAAAAAACTTGCGCTTTCGTTATTTCCTACGCGTGGATCGCAATATTTCTACCGTTAATACGTACTCGTGTCACAGACGAGGAATATATTAGAGACACGCATACGTCGAAAATGTTCCACGCGTTTAGTAACTTGGGTCGGGTTAAAGCTTTGAGGTATTCTATTGGAACGCGTCCCACATATACTTTTCATTTTTCGTTCATCGTCGAATAGTTGGAAAACACGAACGTATCTTTGATGAATATTTGATAGTGAAAATGTTTCTCTTTGGACGATCATGAGCTGGTATCGACTTTGAAGAGAGTACGATTAAACAGTTTTTTTCGTGGGATACTTTATGAGATATTTAACGAGAAAGATTCTGTGGAAATTTGTGAATAGTTTTAAAACAGAGGACACACTGTTGGAAAAGTAGGTTTATGCTATTCAAGCAATATCGAAGATTTTTAATGGTGAAATTGTTAAAAAATTGGAAGCAATTGTACGGAATCGTTTAACGTCAACGAGCATTGCAAAATAGTGCTTCTGTGATTGGAACGTTATCGCGAAATTTTTTCAGAGTAGTTTCATTTCTGCTTATATCAATATTAAAATTCGTTGAAAGCTTGTAGCTTTCCTGTTGGAACATTTCACTTCGATAATCGATGTTTCCATTAAATTCTCCGCTAATGTACTCGAAGACCGATGAGAGAAGAAGGGAAGAAGTCTATTAAGTGTTCTGATACGACACGGATTCTTATTCATATTCTTTGTCTGCGACTCAATATCGCAACTAATTATTCGACATGTTAAAATTTTAATTTTTCGCGTATTTCAAAAATATTTACCAAACGAGATGAAATGTAAAGAAAATAAAAAAAACATCAGTATATATCGATAGATCAGGTTTATGGATGTATAATTGACAATTGATTTTGTCGACTAAAATTTTTACAACGCACCAGTCGATAATTTCGCGGAATTGTGACTGAAATTGCATCCCCTTTCGCAAATGGGCCATTACCATGAATTGTAATGAGGACCATTCGAGGGAACAACGTTCCACGCGATAAAATTGTTTCATACAAGTCGAAACGAAATATGAGAGAGTGCAATGAATTTTTTTTAACAGTGTTGGAGCAGTGAAAGAGCAGAATATCGGTGGGAAACGCGAGAATGCGTCGCGTTACCGCGTTTAGAATTTTAATGGCCCGAGGGGATGATGAAACGGTGATTAATCGTTATCTATTGTTACCGGCGCGAGATTTCATGGATGCTACGTGACGCGACGCTTGGCGTCTTTCCAAATAATTATTCCCTGTTTTCCTATCGATGTTCATATATTTTTCCTCACTTCAAGATAGTACTATTTGCTTTTTAAAGGAAAGGGAAATCTATTGTTAGAATCATACAATTTAGGACGCGATATAAAAAAAGAATTTCACTGTCTCTGGTACTTTGTCAAACATCAGAGCTAATAAGTAGACAATTGTATTGCTCTTTATGGAAGTTCATATTTTTTTTTTTTCTTTGAAAAAACGTAAGTAATAAAATATCGGAATATACTGGATGTATTCTGAATTAAAATAAAATGTTATTTCCAATGTTTCTTTTGGTTGGCAAGTCTTGCCATGTTCAATAATCGGTATTGATAAGAAGTTTCCAGGAAAAGGCTGTTTTTAGTTGACTTTTATCAGTTCTCAATAAAGACGGTATGAAAGGATCCTTTTAATGTATAGTTCTGAATGGAGTTCGTAATCTTTTGGAAATAAATTTCTGTACGAAGCGTGTGCATGTTCATTCCGGCAAATGCAAATAAAATTATCGATCCTCTTCCTCTCGTGAAACGCTTCAATCGTATTTCTATAAAAAAAAGGATAAAATTTCTTGGCTAATTTTTTGTTTTTTATTAGTTGCTAATTTTACGAGCTCTGATTGGTTAATAAAATATCTAAAAAGTTCTACGTTACGAAAGAAATATGAAACTTCTAATTGATGATCATCTAGAAATAATAAAAGGTGAAATTTATAAAAATTAATACAAGTAATGGAAGACAGAAAGTAGAGGTCGCAAAAATGTCGAGAAGTAATGATGAAAATTATATATAAAATAGAGTAAGGAGATATAAAGTATATAAAGTAATAGTAATAAGAGTAAAGTGAGAAATATGAAGTAATTAATGAAATGGTTGTGATTATGCATTATGCGATGAGAAATGAGCGTTTTTCTCGAACGACTAATGCATTAATATTCCATTGACAGACCTGTTTAAACCGTTAAATGCCATTAGCGAGTTGAAAGCCGAATTCCTAATGGAGAGTAAGAGAGTTAGCAGCGGTGCTTTTCGCGATAAATTTTTACAGAAGTACGTACGTTTAAAGAATTTCAACGAAACTGCGAAAGCAGCTGGCACACAAAGGTCTGTTTAAATATTCAACATCTGTGGTGAAGTAATTTGGCCAGTCAGCCAAGACAAACGTCACGGCCAAGTGGAATATTCATATGACGAACCACGTTCGTTTTTATGATACAGCAGACAAGGTAGCTCGGTAATTCCATTGTCGAAGCTCATTGGGGTTCCTATTTCAATCAGGAGATACGACTGCCACTGATCGAACGACGCCGGGCGTGATTCGACTTTGAACGAGCTTTCCTTTAAGGGTTTGCGAACGTAGAGTATTAAATGCAAATGAAAAATACCGGGTGTCTCAGAATTTCGCTTATTGTTTCCATACATTGATAAAACTTGTACGAAACAGCTTACGAACGAGAAACACAATTGTAATAAATATTATTACAAATTAATGATCCACCGACGTGAAATATTTGTTTGGAGTAAACGTAACATTTTTTTTTAGAAAAGACACGGTATATATCGTGTATGTGGTACGTTGTAATGCTTTGTTACAATCAGAGTTGAGTTAGTTGCTAGTTGGAAACTTGGTCCATTGTTATTATAGCCGTCAGGATTTACAGGTGCAGAGTTAGCCGATCGTTAGTCATCCGACTTTCCGGTAGGTTGTTGATTATGTTGTTCGTGGTCATTTCGTCAGTTGGTTGCATTCTTCTAACGTGCATTCTTCCAAAAAGCTAATTATTTTCTGTTTCCACGAAGATAAATTGTGAACCAGTTAGTTGAATCTGTGTTTATTCCTTTGGAACACCTTGTATAATACGAAGATATAGATTTCGTAAGAGCTACCGGTTTCCATGCAATTTAATACTCAAATAGAGAATCAAGAAGGATTCGAACTATACTCGATCGTTCCCGTCGACACTCAATAGTTTACGAGACGCTTAACAATAAAGATCGCGTACGAGTACTGATACATAAAGTATCCATGACTTTATTGCCCATTCAACTCAAGTAATAACCCATTGGCAGTGATCTTACATTCGTAACAGCTTGTATGTCGTTAGACACAATTTTATCCAGTCGAAATTGATTCGTTGCAACTTGACAATAGAAAATAGCGAGACAAATAAAACATTGAACTTTAAATTTCATCAAAACTTATATTAAATGGTCTACAAAGACCATCTCTGTCAGATGGTTTCTAGTCGAGAGAAATTAGTATCAGAAGCATAGAATTTTGTAAAATTTCTAAATTTTATTTCCATTTCCGGAAAATTATCGCTATAAAATTTTATAGTGGTATCTTCGAAGAACAATACGTATACGATGTTCGTAAACGAATCGATGGGCCATATGACAAATCTATAAATAATTACCCATTGTCGCACGTCGGTCAGTTTGACATGGTTATTATAGCTCATCAGTTCACGTAATAATAGCGGCGCATGACGATGGCGGCCGAAGGTCTGTGAAAGTTTGCAAATAATTTATACTATGTGGCGTTGGCATGCAAGCTCGATTACGTTAGTATAAGTAATTTTCCCGTCACTGTCTGCGCCCGTTCTTTGTGCGCATTAATCGAATTTACGATGTCCATTCAGCACTACGCTTTTAATCGCTTTTAGTTGTTCTATTTAATTGCTGGCGAATAGGTAAATTTCGCGACTCCGTGAAATTCGAATTTTTCTCGTTACGAAAAATCGTGTTTCTATTTTATTTTCTGAAGAACAACGTTGATTATTTCTGGATCGAAGATTAATTAAAAATTCTTCGCAAATGGATTGGAATTTAGTGAAATAATCTTAGAAACATTTTGTCTCTCAATGGTAAAATTAAAGGAATTATTCTTCGCGTGAAAATTTACTTTCACATAATATGTATTTACCGAAAAGAATTATACCGTGGAAAGTCCAGAACAGTTCTCGGAAAGGGGTGTAATTGTCATTCTTAAGCCCTAGGAGGAAATTGTGCTAATTACAACAATGTCATAGCTACCTTTATTGTGTTATAAGAGCCTCAAAGTTGGTAACATCTTTTGACCATCTGGTGCTTGAATTTATCATTGGCGTGGTTTACGATACCGTCGCCAACCGTGGTTGTTTCTTAACCTAGGTTTCATTTTTAAGACCGCGATGTCTCGTGCATCTACAATGCTTTCTCTTTTTCCACGTCACACAAACCATATTAAATTAATAAACTTTTAATAACTCCCTTTCCTTTGCTTTAAATTTATCATTCCGTTTCTAAGCTTTAAAGTTGAAACAGTCTGGTTCCTTTGATTTTCCTCGACATTTTAATATACCTAGAACTCGAAGCGGTTTTCATTTTTGTTTCATAATTATTTTTCCTTTTCGTATGTTTCCGTTCTTTTTATTCCATTTTTCGTCAGTATTTTCTTCTGCTCTCTGAACGTTTCACCAGCAACGACAGATGAATAGAAAAATCAGGCAAAGAATTAAGCTTCTTAGATTTTTTCACGTTTCACTTTTTATCTTCATTCATTATCCTCTGTGTTTCATTTTATCGGCGAAAGTCAATGTTTCTACGAGCCAAGGTTCGCGAATCGTAATTTATCGAGACGTTAATGGCCACGATAATTATCGGAACATTTTCAATGATAAAAGTGAACGATGCGTCACGAGGTGAATTTCTTTTTCGTCTTGTTCACGATTTACCGACGTGAGTGGAAAACTCAACGGGGCTAAATGATTCAGGAAAAACCGTTATGCCATTTTAATATTGTGATTTCGCCGTGCATCCTTGCCCATTATGGTGCAAGAAACTACGCGACGTTGTTGATTGTTGATGCTCTCGCTTAATTGTAGAGCTCCTGGCTGCGAAGCGGAGATTATTTGAATGCCGCTCTAATTTTTCTGAAAACCAGCTTTACTCGACTGAATATCGGTCGATTTGAACGAACAAGTATTCAAAATATTTTTTCTCTTAAGTTTGGTATATACTTTTTTAAATACGGCTTCCTGACTCTCGATTATTTTTCCTTAGGTTACTTTAATTGGTACTTTCTATTAGGCGTTTGAAGAAATAATTCCTGCAAACTTCTGATGAAAGAGAGAACAATTTTGTTTCACGTAACACGAAAGAAACAGTTTTTTTAGCTATATTTTTTTTGCAGAAAAAAAAAAATATGTGTACCGGTTGTGTTTCATATAACGTGAAATACTCGGAGCTTTCTGTCAACTGTATTTTACCCTTGATAAAAATCCATGATAAAACGAATGTCGAAAAGTTTCAACCGAATCTATCCATCGGTTAAATTCCCATATTTTTATCTATTTCTGTGATCAAAATCATCATTTATAAAATTGCCCTCCATACTTTAATAAATTACTTCTTTCTTCACCCTCTTGTAACCATTCGTCTCAATAAACTCGCAACAGATACAAGAAAGAATAAGAACACACCTACGGCAGATCCCCAAGTTCCACCACATTCTCAGTTACTTACCTTTTATGAAATCCACCGCCATCTCGAGTCCGTACGTGTCCTTATCGCAGTCGTCGAGAATGTGAGCCCCAATTTTCACACCTGGCACAATACCCTCGCCTTCGTTGAGCTTATCTAGCGCGTAGAGCATGGCCTCCAAGGCTTGTACACCACCCTGCGGCATCACCGGGCCACACGTGACCGTGTCCTCCCTCTCGTGCACCATCATTAAACCGCCCAGCACAAGATCGCCCTCGACCACCGCCTCCTTCTTCACAGGCCAGGTGACCAGAACGCGCGTGTTTAGATCCATGGAACGAAACTGTCGGCGACCGTGTCGAATCAGATGATGAGTTTCCGGGTTCTCGAACCGGAGAGGGTAGCCACGCGAACGAGCTCTGTCATCGTGGCTATCCCTTTCTTCGTTGATCGATCTCCCAGGATCGAAAGTTTCCATGAAATTAGCGAACCTTTGACGATCGATAGACTCGTGATTGGTGTAATCATCGTCGTCGAATTGAATTTTCTCGAAATTCAATGGCCATCTGTCGCTCGGCTCGCTATTGGCCGAGCACGCGTAGATCAGTAGGGCAAGCAACAGAAGCTTCATGACTTCATAGTTGTGAATTGTTAGGGTTGTGAATGGCTGCTATTGGCCGGTGACACTTTCCTATTTGATCGTTTTGATAAACCTGGTGTTTAGAGCGTTAATGGTTGCTCTTTAATGAGGTTGTCGAATAGATTGGTTCGGTGGACCACACTTCTCGAGCCATGAATTTTAGTTTCGTCGCATTGCGGAGTGGATCGTGCATCGTGATAGTGGTCGATGGTGTCATTCCGGGGCTATCTGTTTCGGGGAAGAAAGTTTGGTTTGTTTCACTTTCGCAGGGAATTGTGTTGGCTTGATTATAGTTGCGGAAGTTTTGCGATTGGGTCAAGAGACGGGGAGTGGAGGTTGATACGGTGTCGAGGAAGTTGGAGGTGATGAATGGAGATTGTGTTGGGGAGACTTGTTCGTGAGTGTAATTGGTGTAATCGTTCGGTCCACGGAGAATCGTCGAAACGGTTCTTAATTGGCAACAATTCGTAATCTTTTATTTTTATCGTATTGTTCTTTAAGTTTCTAGTTTACCAAACATCACAGATTATTTATATTTCTTTCATTGTTGTCATTTATGTTTATATTTCCTGCACGCATTTATAGTTTTTGTTACGAATGTAAATATTTATACTTCCAATTTTTATTCTATAAATTTCTAATAAATTTAATACGTAAATAGAAATCGATTAAAAGCACAGTTTTCATCAATAATAATCGTTTCGTCGTACTGCCTCTTGATTAAAATTCAGAAATCAATTGTGTCATCAAGTGCTCACGTCGAGCGTATTTTATTATTCATATGTAGTACAAAAGCTCCCGCAATCATAAATTGTCGTCAAGGAGATTGAATATTCGTGGTTTAGTATAATCACTGTGAATTTCTCATCAGTCTGCTCGCATCCAGCATCCCCAGCAAAATTTACCGCTTTCCATTTACAAAGAATATTTGCACATGATTTCTAGGTACTAATTAATTAGATCCAGGTATACTAAATTTCCTATCATTTTTAGTACTTTTATACGATTACACAAATTGAAGCTGTGGAAACGAAATGTAAAATCTAATAAAAAAACAATTTGTTGAAAAACATGAGCGCGCGCAAATATTTTTCATTAAAATTAAACTCACTGCACATAACTCTCCAAATGCTTTTAGACGGGCGTGTATACTCTTCACCATCGATTGTACGACCACGCGTAAAATGAATAATTTCCTATCATCGGCATGTTCATCAAATCAAAGGGCGTGTTTACAAAGGGCATGGAAGGGAGCGCGAAACTATTGGAATTCTTTGATTGGATAATCTTGTCGGAACTTCCGTAGTACGCGGACCAGCTGGTACCAAGGCAGCGGAAGTTTAAATTGCCTGCAATTTTCAGAGACTCGGTCGCGTCGATAACGACCTGACCTCTCCGCGAACTAATTAAAAACTTCGACACGCCGTCTCCTCCTGGCCATTCGTGTCTTTCACAACTCGTCGAACTTCTTTTTTCCCTTCGATCCGTTTATTCCACCAACGATTCGTCGGCCACCACTCGTGATAATTCGTTGCGAAGCGTACCTGTTGCTCCAGGGTGCCTACGTTTCGTCGCTTCCTCGACGAAAACCAACCCCTGTCTCGTTATTTTCCGCCCAACCCCGCACTTTTGGTCGACGTCCCGCGTTTTTGAAACACGACAACCGTGACCCAGCCATCGTAACCTGAATCAGATTCTGTTACCTGTTGCGCTTTTCTACAGAGACGCAACTTGCTTTAGCGAATCTGCTTGTTCCTGAAACGATCATGGATTGTCTAGGAAGTTCCTCGTCGACGATCGATATCGAGAGCGCGACGCCTTGCACCGTTGCTACTCGACGCGGCGACGGTTCGAAGTGGCGCTGTTGGACGTCTCGACGGCCACTTTGTCAGATTTGTTGTGAAGAGCGGTGTATTGTGGATGTTCGAGGGTTTTCTGTCGAGGATTTGGCCGATGCGGGATAATTGGGGTGGTTATTTGAGGGACAGCTCGGTTTTGAGGGTGAACTTTGGGAAAAATTTTCTTTAGCCCCTTCGGCTGTGAATTACTTCCCCTTTTTGCTAGGATTTTAGTGCGGTCTATGTTGCTAGAAAGGATTATGTTGTTAACGATCGCGGGTTGAACTTAAAAAAACAAAAGAAAAAGAAATTGGTAGCTTTCATTAGGATATTTTTATGAATTTTTATCGTAACTTTGGTAGGAGAATATTATTCGTGTGCGATAAAATTCTATAAAAGATTTTAAATTATTCTTGAAGTTAACTTTTCGCGAAGGGTATAATTTGTTGCTACCTTCGCTGTGTCGTTAATTTTGCGGTTAAAATTGATGTAATAAATGTACTTGTAACACCGTACTCGAAACGTGAAATAATTTTGTGTGGTATTCAACGAGCAATTAGAAGATATTAATCGGATGATCGTTATGATTCGGAAATACGGTCCGGCGTAGTTTTCGGTAATGAACAGTAATAATTATCGGAATATTGTCCTGTGTATTTACAGGTTGCGTTAAAAATCTACATATTGTTAATCGAGAATAAAATCAGAATGTCGATACTTTGGAATTATTTGGTAGTCGTAAAACAATCGAAGTATGATTTTATCACGGATATTGTTTTCGATTTGACTTAAAACGTTGTAGCTATTTATACAATTATCGAAAAAATACTGTTATTCCGTTAGAATTTTCAATTAAAACGATTGATTAAACGTTACATTATTCGAATAGTTTCGCTATAATTGTTCAAAGAGAGAAAGAGGGAGGTGAAGAGAAATCGTGGAAATAATTGAGAATAAAATCGCTAATGATTGTTAATAACGCATGAGTTCACACTGGAATCGGAACGGTATTTAATCGTATCATGTTTGGTTCGTGTCTACTAGTGGTATCTCCGAATCTATGCCGTGAAGTATCGTTCAATTGATTATTCTATTAAATCTTGTGTTTCGTTTAGTGGCTATATATCAGAGATTCGATTTAAAAAAAAAAGGCAATTCGCAAAATGTCAAGCATTTCGTATTGAAATCTTTTAAACTCTTTTATTCCAAAAACTTGAAATTTTCTAGTCTTTCAAACTGCAAGCTTCTCGAGTAAAATATTGTACTTCAATTTTCTACGAGTTAATATTTTTTTTATTACGAGGTTACGAATGAAATGGCTCAGCTGCGAATAAACGAACAGATATTTCTATGTCCATTTACGATGTTCCATAGTATTCCGCGGTCAATCCGAAAAAGTTCATTCAAGCATCGGTGGCTTCTGTTTTGACAGGGAATGAACAGAATACGATGTTATTGTAGAGTTCGGCTTCTCATTGAAAAAACAGGGAACCTTTTCAGGAGAGTCATCAAACTTTTTTACTTCTGCCTATGCTCGTCTATTCTGTTTCTCCTCGTTATTACATGAAACTTCGTCGCGTGGAAATATCGAACTCGTGCCACTGTTGCGCAACCTTTGACGTGAAAATTTGTGTCTCTTTTGAAATCAGTTTTTGGTCAGATAGGCGTGAAAAAGAATAGAACGTTGCAGTCTGTAAAGATTTATTGGTTACAATTAATCATTCACTTTTTTATGATTCGATGTGTTTTCAAAATAAATATTTTCTATACGAAGAAAATTACATCTTTATCCTTTCACGCGAAGAGATCTATCAGACTTTTAAATTATCGAGAGAAGCAGAAAAAGGTAGCGAATTTATTTTTGGTATTGAGAAACAGATTATCCAAAATTACTTGGCGATCATCTTGGAATCGTATTGGAGAAGTCGAGTAACAAAAAGATCGAATTCGCTTCCCGAAGAAGAACTTGTTTTACGAAGCGCATCTGTTCGTTTCTACCAGTCGGAGGCCAATTTTTAAGCTGATTTGCACGCTCTGTGAACGTAATAGGGCTCGGTTCGCGGTGCTTCGGCTTTCAAACTTGTTATTCGAAGAGTTTCGAGAAAACATTAATTACGAAACGGCAATATCGATACTAAGACTGCATTCTCCGTGCTTTCGGTAATTAAATTTTTAATTAACGAGTCTTACGCTCGAGCTTTTGAGTTTGACCAATTATAAATTCCCAATAGAAAGGAAACATTTTGTTTCTCTTTTATTCTTTATTGTATCCTCGTACTCTTTGTTCTCCGCCTGGAAATTTCCAATGAAAACTCTCGAAATTCTCGTAACAGAGCTTCGAAAACATTACTCAAACGTGCTGAATATTTCTAAGTGGTCTTTCCGTATTTTTATCGGGTATTATTTACGAGTCCACGATGGAATTGGTTTCTCGATAGCGATCTCGCGTGCGAGTCAAGTACCGGTCCACGTAAATTTCAACAAACCCGAGCAGCTGCCGCTTAACGAACGTGATATTTTTCAGCAGCCTTCTTTCGTCAAGCACTACCGTCAGGAAATTCCAGAAGCAATCTTCCAAAGTGGTTCTCGCGTTATATCATCCGCTAAACGTAATCGCGGTGGGATTAGTTTTTCCTTCTTTTTTGTTTTATGTCGGTTTTAAACGAGTCTGGTTATGCAAAGTATTCTTTGTTTCCCTTCATTTAAATATCTACGTTCAATTTTGTTTGTTTGAATAAATTTTTCCAAATAATGGGTGGATCGAACGATTACACTCGTGTCATTAATGTACCTTATCGTTAGAAGAATATTTAAATATTGCTTACGATTTTCACACCGGTGACAAAACACCCCTATCACGATGGAAATTTCATAGGATCGTTCAATGAAACAGAGAACAACCGTAGGAGAAAGCGCGAGAAACGAGCTTGTCGGTTTTTCGTCCACCTGTTTGATTCTTCTTACACATTTCTTTAGCCACATTTACGGTCGAGACAGTGCTATGTACTGCGTTCTACCCTCTTCGACCGATCGAATCTTCGATTTCAAACCGTTCTTTGAGCAATTCTTACAAATAATTCGCGACAAAATGTCCTATGTTCCACGAACGTTACCAGAGTACCAAACGTTACCAAAAGTTTCAATATTTTTTACCACCGTAAAATCACAATAAAATCAAGGCGCAAGCACGGAATTGCATAGAAGACAGTCTATATTAATGGTGGTTTTAATCTCGTAACGATGGCTGATAGTTTTCTGTCATGATTCCACGATTTTTCGACATCGTGCGACAGAGCGCCGCTCGAAGAATAGTAGCACGCGCGCGCGGCTCCGTGCCGTAGCAGCCACTGACTGGCTCTGCGACTGCATCAACACTACCCTCCTGTGAAACGTATCAACCCTCCTCTACCCTCCACGATCCCTGCCTCGTTTCCTACTACCCTACCTTTTCTCTTGCTTCTCCCTCCAAACCGTTGCCGTGTTTCACGCCTGCTGTCCGAAGGCTGTTCCTTTCATTTTCTCGCAAGTGACCGTTTAAATCGTCGATCATAATTCTTGGCCGGGTAAAACGTAAACGTTGTCGGAATAAATAAAAAAAAAAAAAAAAAAA
>SMSQ01018778.1:89123-133694 GCA_019453375.1 Ctenoplectra terminalis | reverse complement strand
TTTTTTTTTTTTTTTCTTTTATATGTAGCTGTTTTGTGTATCAATTTATCCCCAGGAAATTTAACCAACAGTAACGGTGATTATTTTCTTCCACCCCATCCGGTTTATCGAAAGCTTAACGCTAATTCCACTAACAGAAAATGAACTCTCGTAAAGAAGTTTGTGTCGTGTACCCAGTTTACATTGTGTACGGTTCTTGCAATCCTCTCACGTACAAAAGATGCAGAGGACACAGAGCATCGTAAGAATACGCGGGGCGATTCAATGCGAGCTATTTAGGCGTAGCTGGCGTCGCGCCAATTCTGCAATTAATTCAGCCAGGGACAAAGAATAATACCCAGGGATGCGTAGCATCTGTTTCAGATGGAATTATGTCGGACCTCGAAAGTTTTCATGGCGAATAGTCCGCGATTGTCACTCGCACACGTGTGCTAAAAATTGTTCCAATTTTATATCTGGACTCTTCCATTTAAAAAATAACATAGTTTTCAACCTTGTAAAAAATTTTGTACTATATTATTTCATTTCATTCAATTACTCGTTTAAAACTGTAAAATCACCCATCAAATCATCCTATGGAAATGTATGATAGGGAAATTATTCTTTCTAGAAACACCGTTTATGTTTTAGTTTGTTCGAAGAACGCTGAATGGTAATCACCCCGTTTCCTCTTTCGCTTCCCCTCGCTCTTGATTTAATCGCACCTGGAATCGGTTCCGCCTTTTACCTTCGACCGCGAAAGTGTATGTTTCCGCGTGACGGGCGACTAAATGATTGCTAGATTCATTTTTCGAAACAGATTTTTCCTTTTATCGAACTGTACGACAGTTATACGAACGGTCTGAATTTTTTTCACCGAGTCAGTGAATCGACGAGGATTTATTTTGATTTTTTTTTTTTTGTATATTTCTCTACTTTCTAATTTTATTATTATTATCTTTTATTTGATTTTGGATCAGGTTTTTCGTTGCGTAGTTGTTATGCGAGAGTGATGCTTTGAGGGCTTGTAGATCACTATTGTAGAAAATACCATAACGGTGTCGTACGGATATTATATCGCGTCGATGGTATCGATTTGCAACGACATAAAACAGCACTTCCGTATATTAAATTCTCTTGTTGCAAGCAAGAGGAAATTGCTTCGGAGGTAGTTTTACTTTTATCTTCTTAGGCTTCTTCTGAAGATTTTCGATCTTGTTTTTTGTCCGGAAAATATAATGTTGTTTGGCTTTCGATACCGATGAAATAGAAGTTGAAATTGAAATTGCATAGGTTACGTCTCGGAAAATGTGCAAGTTTTGCGCTATGTTCATCATCGAGGTTCGTGTATCTTAAATTCATACGAACGAGAATTCATACCAACCAGGGAAATATTGGCTAGGTTTCCAAATTAACGACGAGTGGAACATCCGTGTGGCGAATATCAGCGAGTCTCGTGTACTAGGTTTCTCGAAAATTTACGAAATTGACCACACATTCCTCATTGGTATTCCAGGACACCCACTCCTGTATATTGCTTCCCACGAATGTCTTGTTTAGGAAAACTGAAATTCTTGATTAGTATTGTATCATTTTTCAGATTTATGGTCAATAAAATTTACCAATTAAGTATTCTAAGATTCGTATAAAATTGGGTGTCCATCTGTGTTTTATTTAATGTCGGTAAAAGTCACCTTGTATTTCCTTAAAAACTTTATTTATTTTTTTATTTAATTTTAAATCAAATAAATTATCCGTATTCAAATCTCAATCAAATAAAATAACATCTTGTAGTTTACAAGTCTTACGGCGTTGTAGAAGGGTAGTAACGAAACTCTTGCTCAAAGGAAACTTGTTTATCAAACACATCGCTATTGCTATCAACAAACATCCTTGTTATTCTCCAAACATCTCCGTTTAGCTCCGCAGAGGCCGCAGCAGACACGGATGCAGTCTAATAAATAAGAAACCGCAGGCAATTGTAGTGCATAGAGGTCCGCCACGATTTACAGCCTAATAGCGTACGCAATAAATACCGCGTAACAATGTTGGCCATCGTGGATGGTGATGCCGTGGAAACATAAAAAACTACTGGCATTATTTTCAGCATTGTTTCACGAAGCATCTCAGGGTTACAACGCTCGACGCTGCTCCCTCTTTCTTCTCGAAGGAAACATTCTTTCCCTTTGGGAATCGCGGAAGTGATAACTGAGTATATTGAAAAGGATTCCGAGTAGTTTGACGCGAGAGGTGCCTAAACGGATTTCTTGTGAACGTTTACCGGGAAGTTTCAAGAAATACAGAATCCGAATTCGAGATCATTTGAGTGGAGAAAGTTGGTAATGGGAATTAGTCATAAACTAATCGATATTCGATGGTTGCATGAGTTTTGCTTTACAAGGATTCAGACTGTTTGGTTCTTGGGTCGGATTATGGGAAATTAATAACGCTTCTTGTCGATTTAACGGTGTTTAAGTAAACCGTTGGACAGATTGTTAATTAATTAAGGAACTAGTAGCGGTAGGGGGATCAAGTTGCGTATCGAAATTGAAATTGAAATCGAAGCCGTAGTAATATTAATTGGTACCCTTTATTGCTTGTTTCTTTTGGTTTGATATATTTATGTTGACGTACGTTTTTATTTATTATCTCGTTGTTTCGATTACGTTCGTGAAAACACGTATCGCCACGAACGGTGCAGTTTAGCAGAAATAGAAACAATAATTGCTTCCGTTGTTAAATTGGTTGATTATCGTCGACTATCACGTTTCTATAATAATTAATTGTATTGTATTTCACCATGATGTTTGTGGAACAAACAATATCCTCGCAGTCCGAGGGACAAACTGAAGCAGAATAAACTGACATCGACGGCTATCAATTTCAACGTATTTCCTAACACTATACAATATTTAATTGAATAATAAAATATTTCAGGACAATAATAAAAGATATATACTTTCGATGTTTACCTCCCGCTTTGTTCTCTCCATAAATCAATTTTAAATTTTTAACGATTTTAAAGCTTGATATTTTATTAATCCTTTAATCCCGTGGGTAATATTTTTAGTTCATATTTTGCATTTTCTACTTAAAATTCTTTTCAACTTATCGGCATATTAAATACATATTTGAAATTCAAATTTTCAAACCTCTCACCGGATTACTCTAAGCTACATTATTGACTTTTAGCGAAATCGATAAATTTAGCAATTAAGAGCAGAAGAAAGTGTTTTTTAACTGAGAAAAAAAAAGGAAAAAAAATAAGAGATGAACATAACGTGTAACACAGGTTCAATACAGGATAAAAATAAATAAAAGCCGAATGGCGTGCGAGGAAAGGTACGACAAGCAGTCCCATCCGTCAAGGTGGCCAGAAATCTGTTCCGGACACGTTAGAAATCGGCGTGCATTCTCAGAGGCGAAGCCACAGGCTCGGAAAATAGATTAGACGTGTTTTTACGTAGTTACTTAGGAGATTCGCGGAGAATGAGGCGAGCCACCTTCGGATATTCGTGCCGGAAGCCCTGCACTTTGCCGATAAATTTTCGCAATAGAGGGCGGAGATAAGGGCGTTGTTAACCGGTCGGACAGCACCGTGTAATCGTGCGTGATTCGTGGAGAAAACTCGGACCTTTTTGCCCGAATCCTAATCGTACGGCTAATCTAGGGTTTCTCAAGTGGCGGACTAAATTTTTTTTTTTTTTNAATTGCAATTCATAAGAGACTCGATATTCATTACAATATTCATATTTCTGAATTCGTTACTCATGTACGATATCGAATAACGTAAATACGATATTACCTTCGATGTTAAAAAGTGATTTGCATATACGTTTAATAGCTGTACGATGCCCCTTGTAAAATTAAACACGAATCCTCCTGTGAAATACTATTATCTACTTTATAATAATTTTACAACAAATGTCTCAAGTCCTCGAAGCTTGCGTCCGCGTTTCATTGTTTTTAAATTTATTCCAATCGAGGAGCAGAATTTTCGCAATGATCTCGCAATTCATTCGGGAATCTGTATTCGCTTGAAAAATAACAAAACTCGAAGGCTGCAATAAAAGTAAAAGGTCTCCGTATCGAAACTGAAGATCGTAGGTTTGACCTCGTTCGGGAGGAACAGCTACCCATTGTCCCTTCCAATATCCGGTGATAGTTCCGGTTACTTTCGGGAGCAGCATTCGCTGCTAGTTTCTGTAAAAGGATTTTTTTTTCTCGATATCACGTTTATGTGGAATTCGGCGTAAGCGAAACAGGAGCACAGGGAGAGCTGTGCTTTAAAATTTGAAAACCTAATTTCATCGCCACGAGAATTTTGACCGGTGCCTTCTTCTCCTTCTTTCTTTGTCTTTTTCACTCCAGGTCCCTTCCAATATTCCTTGATTTTTCCGGGTATTTGCATGCGCGAGTCTACGAGAATAAAAGTTAGGCGTTCCCAGGTCGAGGGAAAAGTTTCTGGAAAAGGTTGTTTCGATACTAAGTAGAACCAGGAAAGGGTATAGCGCGCTTGAAGAGATCCGTTTCAAGATTTTGACCGAAACTTGTATTACTTCCTTCAAGATTTCTCTCCGTCGATCTGTTAAATCTTATCCGAAGTTGTTACCGATTCCTTCTTCTTCGAAACGAGAGAGAGAGAGAGAGAGAGAGAGAGAGAGAAAAGAAAAACTTACGGCAATATAAAAAAAACCTGTACATTTTATAGTGTTTTTACGTGCCGGGTGTTTCAAAACTATTGTTAATAACACTTTATTGTTTGCGCGTTACGACCACTTTTGATGGAGCACTTTTTCGGTGCACTTAGCTGAACGATAAAAATTCTTAAGAAAGTTAATTGTCCGTAACGAGTGAAGAGGGTCGGTGGAAACTGATGTAAGGAACGAGTCGTGTATCCTGCAGTAAGTTACGAGAACTCGGTCCCCAGAACTCGTTGCCAGGAAGCTCATTAACGAGAACGTTCGCTTCTTGCCCACGATACTCTAAGTGAATATTATCCTTTGCAACAACCAGAGACGCTATATTTACACGATAAGGAAAGTTTACGAGGCAATTTTCTTTGCGATCGTGCCACAAACTCACGAGTAATTGCACCCTTCGTCCTTTTCCTCTTTATCCGTCCCTTCCATTTTCGGTCTTTGATATTCCGTGTCTGAAAGACTTCTGAGAATAAGTGTCTATAACTGTGACGCTTCTTACAGAGAGTAAAAAGTTCACGCGATCGTTGTAAGTTATCGAAACTTTTATCCAACAACGCGTTGATCGATCTTTAACGTTTAATCGGTCATCTTTTTCAATGTACAAGCGTGTTGTTTCTTATCTTTAATTACCAGAATTAAAGCGAACTCAGGAGAAGGCGATTCGATCTTGCGGCGTTGATAATTAATTTGACGCGAATACTAAAGATTTCCAGAGCGTTGAAAAAGTTATTTCGTCGCGGGTTTCAGAATGGGACCAGCAGGGTTACGTTATTCGTAACACGAGGGGCGACGAGCGTGGAAAACGTGTAGAGCAATTTCAACGAATGACAATATAAAGCTGTGATCGAGGCTGATCGAAAGTTGTATTATTATATAGCCGGACTCTCGATATCGGTGTATCGAAACTGGAAAAAATTGTTACGTTACATGTTTCACGCGTGCTTTTCTTTGGTGGATATCCCGTTGAAAAATGCTCGGGCTTTTTGTGAAATGGAACCGGTCAAGGTTTTATGGAATGAAAAAAAGTGGAAAAAGGATACCAGAACCGATCAATTTTTGAGATGTGAAAAGTATGAGATGGTTATCCGATGATGATCGGTTGGAAATTTAAGAGTTTCCAGGAACATGATCATTTGATAATTGAGGTTTGTCTTTGAATTGTCTTGAACTCTTTTTTCTTTAGAATATTCGCTAAAGAAAGTATTTTCTTTAAGGAAAAACGAACGTTTTTGCTTTCATGAAAAATTTTGATTCAAATGAACGAATGAATTGTGATAGGTGAAAATAAATTATTTTTACGCTTTAATCAGCGAAAAGCAATTAACCTTTAACACAGAATTGCTTGCTGTTGTTTTTTTTTTAAATAAATTGTTTATTTATTTTTCAATAAATCACTCTGTTTACATATCGAAACGTAGGGAATTAATAATTTTGTCACGCTGAAAATATTACTATGTTTGAATTAATCTTTAATGGACCTTTAATAGAAAAATATGTCGTTAAATAAATTAGGTGGTCCATTTTAATAGGTCATAAATTGGCGTTACCCATTATCAAATCTCTATCCTACAAATATTGAATACCGATAGGTGCATGGGAATAAATTTTAAATTTAATTAAACTTGCGATAGGCGTCACGAAAGTGTAAAAATTCCAGGAGCAACGATTCCTTTTTTCTCTTTTCTTCTCTTTTTTCTCGTTCGATCCAATAAAACGAGTTAAGCGAAACACGGCCGAGGTTTCACTGAATAACCGGTGTATGTATAGTCGATTTCGTTGGCACGAAGGGACTGTGCTTGCGTTTGATGTTCTGCTATATTGACCACCGTTGCGTTTAAATATTCCAGCGCCGAGAGACCACTGATCCCCATACAATTCTCGAATCGTTCTATGGATAATGTATATAAATTCAATGTATTGAACTGGCCAATATTCTATATACGTTTTCACGTCTTTTATGTAATTTACAAAACAAAAGATTCAGTCGAACGTGGGTGATTTGAAGCCGAGCAAATTGGAACAATATTTTTCATTTATAAAAGACATTCCTAATATAAAATTGTTCTACAATTTTTCTACGAAAAATTCTTTTCTGTCTTTTTCTTTTTTTTCTTATTTATAAGTTTTCCTTTTTCCACTGCACGCCCTTCTATCTTGTACCGAAACGAATTTCATTCCCTTTCGTATTGTTTAACGGATGTCGGTCCGCGTGTTGACGACAAATATTTTCTTTGTCAATATTTATTCAAGTTCGTCCATTCGTTTCCCACGCTTTTCTTCACGCAGCACGCTAGCCTCGCGAAATTCTTTCCGAACTTGGTCGTTGCTTCTGTTGCTTATGAATATAAACCACTCCCTTCCTTATTCTTCGGTTACTCGAAATCGACTAAATTCGCAATTTTTCCACCCCTTCCGCTTCATAAATACAGAGTATACCGCGGTTCTTATTCCTCTTGCATGACTGGCTGCCCGGCCAGGTCAAGTGTCGACGATTCGACGAAAGATCGTCTGACCAGGAACGAGTCTTCCAGTAGAAAAGAGTTTTCCACCTCTTCATAGAACATCTGAAGCATCGTTCACGAGCTAATAGGTGTGAATGAGAAATTTCTCCACGTTTTGTCCGGTTCTTTGATACCGTATCGTTCGACCTTAATTAACGATCAACTGATGTCTGAGTACTGCCTTGTGCCTTTGATGCGTTACATAAAAATCCTTGGTTATTAATGAATAAGTTGTAGATGATGATGCTAGAAATATTCTTTTTTCATTTAATGTCTTCGAAACTTGTTCGACTTAATTGTGTTCTCATTATTTTAGAAAAGGTTTTCAGTAGAGGCAAGAGTGGAAACGTTCGAATTGGTATATTCAGTGTGTCTGACCATATACGGGTGATTCTACTTGCTGCGGTTTCACGCAGAGAAAAATTTATAACTAACGTTTTCTTCCAATGATTATTCAATTACCGTTTCAAAATCACTTCGTACAATAAAACATTACATATNTAATATGAATTACGATATCGTGCTTCATCTGCAATTTATTTTACGCTGTTAATTGTTGCAGTTATTTTTATTACACTCGTAACAAATTGCAGAAAGTTTTTTGCCCGAATGTTCCTATTTCTCCGCGCTGGAAGCTCACTTAATCCAAAGTCGAATTCTTTCGAAGCTTCGTTTCGCAATCGATGGTTCAATCCCTGTTTTTGCGCGATCTGCTTTAAGCTACAGAGTAAATTCTTAAAATACTGTGCGAGAGGAAATACTTTTATAAAACGAGCTATCAATAATTTGTTCCTTGCGAAACGTTACTGGCATACTTTTTGAGCAACACAAAGAGTAAGGTACAGAAAGAAAGAGATATTTCTGTCGAAAGCACAGAAGTATTTCTAAGTCAGTTTACGGGAGTATTTATTTCAACTGTGATACGAACGATTTGTAATTTTTTTTTGTTTCTTGTTATTTTATTTTAATTTTAATTCTGTTCCTTTTTACAAAATGAAACTGTTCATCGGCATTCGAGGTATTGAAATTTTAAACAAAAAGACTATTATTCGCACTATTTTAACCGGTTGTTACTAGTCCCTGGTATTGCTTCGATTTTACCATTATCCCCCACTTGGCCAGGCCGCTTCATGAAAAATAGAGGTTTTAAACTGGTTGTCCAGAAGTAAGTCGTGACAAATTGCAACGTCCATTGCTTGCAATAACGTTATCTTTGCATATTTGCGTGCAGTTTCTGGCCAGATATTCGTGTTTCCTCGGTGGAAATTAATGGGGATTTAATATCGTTCCTGGTTATTCGCAAATAATACAGCCGATATTCGCGTGGAAACGTCGTGAAAGAATTCTCAAAACCGAGAACCGTGTTTGCGTTTTCCGGTAACAATTGAATATTGACGAGAGAGAAAGGGAACTCTCATTAATTTATATGTTCAATTTCTGTGTTTATATAAAAAATGAAAGAAAAAAAGAAAAATAAATGTTCCAATTTGTTTAGATAATTGTAAAGATCGTTCTTTAACGAACGTTTGTTGGAAATATTTTTCATTACGCGAAATGATGCACAGATGTAATTATTAATTAAAGAAAATAAATTTTGATGGAATGGTTAATTGGTTATTAAACGTCGGTCGAAATTTATTGCAAATAATTTGTATTTTTAAACGAAAGAATTCAATATTCCACGGTGGAATTAATATCTTTTTTTTTTTTTGACAAAAATTTTTCTTCGAAACGATAATTAGTATACGCGGAACGTTCAACGTTTGAAACGTCCGTATCAGCTGATCTCAATTGCAATCTGTTAATGCTAATTAACACTTCGAGAAGTACAAGCACGATTACATTACCAGCGGCAAACGTGTTGCTACGCTGTAATTCGACATGGAAAATGCAGAGCATCATCTCGCTTTTGAATACGTTTATTAATATTCATCGAAACACACAACGGGTAAAATGAAAAAATTATGAATCTTCAAATATTTTTAGCACGCACATTTTTTGACAGAACTTAGAAACTAGGTCATAAAGTTGCATTGCTACATTGAATAGAAGTGGACCTAGTATTACATTACATCCTTTGCATTTCTAACTCCGCGTCATTATTAACTTCAACCTCTGAGACTTAATGAAACGCGCGTTCGATAAAAAAATTAATTTTTTCAGTCAACTAAAAATCGCAATAATAAAAATTTTTATTTCCGAAGTGTTTTAGAAATGAAGCGAAAAGAGGGAAAAAAACAATATTTTTCACGGTATCTTCTTACATTTTTAAAAGAGTTTTTATAATTTCTCTACGCATTACATTTCTCGCTTCGTGTTTAACGTTTGCACATAAAAATTTCTTTCCTCTTTAAAATAAAACACGCAATGTTCATAAAGCATTTTTCCTTCTTTGTTTCCTCTGTTCTTTATTTTACTTTAGGCGCAAGGTTTTTTTTTAACACGTTGCGATATCGCACCTAAACATAGGAATATCAAAATTGTTCAGGTATTTACACTGAAAAATTACGTTATGTTACTTAGATACGAGCTGCTGATACACATACCTGTTCGACGGTAATAGAGAAGTCTTAAAAATGGGAAAAAGGAAGAAAAAAATAGAGAGGCTAGGCAAGAGTTGATTCGCAACACTTTCACGTTCAAACCAGGGGATACCTGTGTGCACACGTTTTAAGTGTCGCCCATAAAAGTATTAATAAAACCCGTTACTTTCTTGAATACCAACGAGATTGCATCGGCATGTTTAAAACTAGGAAACTCGAACGTAAAAATTGTAATCGTGTATTTCATCGACCGTTACTTGCTAGTGGGATTAAACATTGGGGCTCGAATGGTTAATTGAACGCAAGTAGTGAGAAACGATATTGCTCCGACAATACACGTCCGCGATATAATACAATGTTCTACTTATTGAGCTTATGAAATTTCTGTGTTTATTATTAGCGTTCTTTGTGCTTGTTTCAATGGTATTTTCATTCGCTTGTAATTAATTAATTTTGTGGATTCATATGTATTGCTATGTAGATTTTGTTGTTTTCAATTCTGTTTCTCTGCAAAAACGATTCTTGCTGATTTAATCGTCAATAATTCCAGCAAATGAAAATTTGCAGGAAATTTTAAATCTCGAGGAAAATTTTTGTTTCCAATAAAATTGTTTATTCTGGATTACCAAGATTGTTGCAAAAGACAGTTTTTGTTGCGTTATCAGATTTTTCTGATGTAGCTGCTGAAAGTTATTAGGACTTGATATTGGAGAGATTACAGTTATCGGTATAAGCTACAGTTATCAATGGAAGCTCTCCCGTTATCGCACACCCTAAAGCTCGACTGTGATGAATCGAAACGAAAACTTATCGACTCAAGCTTGCAGAATTCCACGGCCTTACCGACAGGTGATATTTGAATTTTCAGGATACCGTAGAAAGCTCCGCGGAAGCTCTACCGAAAGCTCTGTATCGACACAATTCGTACCGATAGCTTCCTGCTATCTGGGTTAAATTCCAGGCTTGTAGAAAATAGATTTCGTGGTAGATAAAATCGCGGAATAGGAAAGCGAGTCTTGTCGATGTTGAATGTGATGTAAATTTTTAATGTTCCTGGAACCTGAAATAATTTAATTCGTTCGCTGCTTTCGTATTCGTATCGCGCGGAAATTATCGATATTTATATCGAAATCACTATCTGGGTGATCGTACAATACGCTTGTCGATGTTCTAGAAGTTTCTTCCTCAGCGTTCGCTTTTCTCGAGGATTCGCTGTTAACTTTTCTAAAAACATAAATGTTTGAAGTTTCTAACTTATTTCACAGTCAGATGCATACGAAATTTTTTCTATTCGAATTTACGCGTCCCGCTAAGAACGTGCTACTTTGGAATAACTGCCTTTGTATTCGAGCGACAATCTGCTCGACGAAATTGGACTCTTTCAGTCGGTATAATGAGAGTGAACGATGCGAGAAGTACTCTTCGTGAAAATGAAATATGATGACAAATTGTGGAAAAAATGCTTTCGTTTCGATGAAATATCACAATACGTTTCTCCTCTGTTTTGTCATGAAAGTTTCACACTGCGGTCCAGAAATGGTTGCTTACGATTGCGGCAAATCATTTTTAATTACTTCATGCTTTCGTGTAATCTTAAAGAAGATCGTTTTTCTTTTTAATCGACTTTTGCTTTGTCTTGTCACTGAATTTATAATATACAGGTTTTGTAAGTAACAAAAAATTTTATCGACACCTCCATCGATCTCTCATAAAATTCCGATGCCATCTTTCCTCTCTTCGCGTTCTCTGAGTGCTCAATTTTTTGATCGTATGTTCTCGTCGAAGCGCATTCATTTATATAGGCTGTTCCATAAAAGAAGCCTACTTAAACAATTCTGTCGTATAAAATTCTAAAGAAAATATTGTGCGCGTAAATCATTTTCTCTCCGATCCTTCAACAAGTTATTCGTTTTAAAAAATTTCAAATCTGTGAGTAGATGTTTTGTTATCGAGATAAAAAATTAAGTGCAGTGTATCTAAGCGTACGAGGACATTCGAACAATATTATACGTTTTGAATAAAGATTCCGAGATTTCACTGGGAAATAGAGGGTCCTAATTACCTATTTCCATAGCAGAGAACGGTGCCGCGATATAATGCATATCTATCACGAATGCAAACTGTCTCGCAGTAAACTGGCACAGCGATAGCTCTGCATTTATGATATCCTTCTCAAGGAAATTGAATTCTAAAGAGCTTATCGTTTGAGATCTCCGTAGAATGGATCTCTATGGCACGGTAATTTTTGCCAAAATTGAGCTAGAATCGGGGAAATGGAAATGCAACGATTATTAAACTATTTTGGGAAACGTATTGAGATTAGAATTGTTCTAAAGCTTTGAAATGATCGTGGTTAAAAAATTAGAAGAACCATTAGTTTTCGAGTCAGCCAGAATGCTATTTTAAACGTCATACATTTTCACGCGAGACTTGCTGCTTTAAATGCATTCTTCATTAAAATACAGTACATACGCTTATAATAGCCTCTTAAGTGTATGTTAACGATCTGAAGAACAAAATTTTGTGGAAATAGCAGGTGGAAGAGAATTTAGAGTGGCTTAAACTGGAGTAACTACTTACGTAGCTCGCGGTGAAAGTGGCTTTGATTGTGTTAAGTTTCTCAAGGCATTAAAGAAACGCATTAGAGAACACGTTGAATTGAAGTAAAAAAGAAAGACTTTTCCGTGAAAAAATATTTTAGAAAGCTATTTGTTCTTTTTTCTTTTTAATCTCAGTGGAATTTTTCTTTCGAGCCATAATCTTTTTTTCTTTTAAGGAATTCCAAAATCATAAATCTTCATTATATTTTTAGTAAAATGAAAACTCCATTATTATATGTTTCATGAATTATTGGTTACACTTTTTATTTATTTTATACGTGTATCGTATATTTTCTTGTATGCTATTTCTTACTTGTTATATACCTATTTGATTAGTGAATTAAGAAGAAATTACTTCGCGGAAAAATTGAGTTTATTTCACTTCGCTTCGTATGCGAAAAGTTTTCAAATAAAGCGCCATGTTTTTTCCGGAACAAGTTAAGTGGAAGCCTGGCCGAAGATCCGACGCATTCGTTACTTAATTATTGCTCGCGTTGATTAAAATGTTGCGCACTAACAACTCGTTAAATGGTTTATTTCAATCTCCCGTGAAATTACAAGCGCACACGGAGATACGTCTGGTACGTCTATGTGTTGGTACTATGTGTAAAAAGTAAATGCATTTAAATATCCTGTATTTGAACACCTGCAAAAAACGTAAATTGTGTGCCACAATTATTTATGCAGAGTATTTTTATCGAATTTTAATTATCGAAACCCAGCATATACTATATTAAAAATTACATAATTTTAAAGTCTGTATTTCGTATTAAAATACACATCCAGATCTCGAATCGAACAAATATTTAATTCAACTTTTATTATTTATATATCTTCGAAATCTTTGGTTAATGAATTAAAAAAATTAATTATAAAGTATCACATTTGTTGTTAGTATGTTGCTTAGAAATTTTTGCTTCCATTTTATCTGTATTAAAAGTGAAAACACTTTAATCACCAATTCCGATATGTCTGACCAAACAGGGGTTATACTACTTGTTGCGATTTCACCCGGGGAAAAATTCATTTATAATTCTTGGTACAACGATGATTTAAATTATTATTTAAATATTACTCCAGGAAGTCTAAAACTATACACTTGTTATAGAAAAATAAGCGAAGATTTTTTACAAATTGCAAAATAAAAATTTCCATAAATACAGTAAATTCTCTTACAGATTTTCCAAGTCTTCGATTCTTTCAATGAAAAGTGCTTCATCGATAAAAAACACCACGAATTGGAATCTTTCTACATTCATACTCGCTTAGGTCTGCTCGAAGGTCCCTCGAACCATTAACCTTCTCAGGCCAGTTTCGACGAATCCCAAGACAATTTGGAGAAAAGTAGGGAAAGTTTTTCCTACACGCGTAACATGTTTTCCAGACACACCTACCGTGAACGTGCTTACAAGCGGTCGTAATACATTTCGTCTATCGCAAAAAGCCGCCAATAAAAGGGTGACTACGTCGGCATTAGGCTCGTATTCCTGTTTCTATCGGGTCAAAATTGATCGATCGGTTCGTGTATTAACAATGAATCAATGTCAACTGTGTTCTTAACATTTTTAATATTTCAAATATAAAAAGCTTTTTTTATAAGTGTTCCGTGAACGAAACGCGTTTTGTGTAATACAGTGTAATCTTCGCGAAGAACAGAGTTCTTACCAGCATCGTTGTACAAGCTTCCGCTTCGTTTCGCGCGGTTTTTTCATAGTTCAGTTTGATTGGACTATTACTTTCGCAAAAAGAAGAACCGAGATGGCGAAAGAAATAATTTTAACATCTCCATATTTCCAACATTATTGTTTGAAATTGTCGTCAGTAGTATATTGCTATTTGTTCAGACATATACCTATTCCTGAGTCTAGATTGAAAACAGTCATTGTGCAAAGGTCTGGTCTCTTTTGAAGTATTCATAATAACCATCTTCGATACTTTTTATTCGGTATCGATGTAACGGTCCTCCAGTTTCTATCTCGAGGATGTATTTTTCACGGGTTGCAATTTTACATTTGTTGTACTGCTTTCAAGGTTCGAATTCACGTGTCGTAGGAAACACTCGTGGAATCTGTCAAACCGCGTCGCGCATCGATCGTTGCGTAGAAAGGGTAAATTAGGACCTTGGCATTGGCAAAATATCTGGGTCGAGAGTTTACGGAAGAATGGTAGAGTGGATTCTCAAAATCCTCACTATATTTACCCTCGAAGAAAACAAGCAAAAAGAAAAAAGGAGAAAAAGGTACAAGAAACGAATTTTATGCTTCCAAACATAATTCGAAGACTCTCTGATCCGCCAAATTCATTATACACGACACAATTTATTCCTCTTTTTTCTTGATACGTGGAAAGAATTCTGAGAAGTTCGATCACGATTAACGAAGCTTGTTTTATCGTACAATTCTCGATGGTTGATTTTTAACTCGACGTAACTTTTCTCGGCTTGATTCGTTTGGTAAACACGGACGAGACGGTTCGCAGAGAGTAATAGATTAACATGGAACAAAAGTTGGATGAAACTTGGCACAATTTCACTGCTCCCTTGGTGTACAATTCCAACAGTGGACGAAATTTTCCATATAAAGCGTCGCGTTTCTTTGAGCTATCGCTCGCGTTAGGAACGAACTTCTTCCGTGGGCGAGAAAGGTTCAAGTTTCGCGAAGAATCTTTGGAAATACGAGTCCGAGTTCGTGCGACGGATTTGACAGTGACGAAGCGACGAAACGAGAGTTCTTTATCCGAGTACTTTTTTTTCGTGAAACGTGAGCAACAACTGCTGTATATTTCTGTGATCGCATCGCGAACTTTCGTTTTTCATTTTCACGGTGAACCGAGAAACCTCTGACTTTTTAAAACACTCCGGTTCTGAACAATCAATTTTTCACTCTCCGTATATTCGGTGAATAATCATCAATTTATTTTAACGAAAATTCAAACGAGTTTGACAAGAAAAAGCTAGAAACGAAATAGCTGACTGAATTATAAATTATTTTTTTCTTTTATTGCGAGAATTACTGTAAGCATTGAAAGATCCAAAGGGACTAGGGATATTGCTTGGTTTTTCACTGTGATGCTTCAACACTGATGAAAAATGTGCCACGCAGTTTTATGGGAGCGATAAATTAAAAACGGGCACTGGTTACGCTGAAGCACGAACAGCCAACTCGTTTTAATTACTCTTTTTTCCCTTTCGGTGATAAGGGCTTGTTAATATCAGCCTTGGTATTTGTTTAAAACTTCATCATCCCCCTCTCTCTCTCTCTCTCTCTATTTTTCTTTCTCACTTTCTGTACGGTCGTTGCTAATTATCATTTCCAAGACAGTGGATTCGACTAGGTTTCGAAGCAGTTGTAGTTCNTTGCTAATTATCATTTCCAAGACAGTGGATTCGACTAGGTTTCGAAGCTACGGTTTCGAATTGTAGTTTCACAATTTCAGAGAAAATGCATCACGTGTAACCTACATTTACGGAGTTGTATTCTTTTTTCTTTTGTTTCTGTAACGTAGAAGCATCTTGTTGTATCGCCGGGTACGAGTAAGCAACTGTATTGAAGAATTCAGGTTAAGCGATGGTTTTACTAGATTACTGCGGGTCGTTCGCAAAGTTTATTCTTGTCAATTTGGAGGGAAGTTTTCGCGTTTGTGAAACGGATGAAATTAAGGGACATACAATTTTTTGTCCGTAGTGGAAAGTTGTGTCTCATTGTTAGAGAAAGATCTGCCATCCGAAGTTTCACCCTTCGGATGCTATTTCGTGAGCTACTATTAGAAATACGAAAAAAGTTTTTCGAGAAGCAATTTGTAGGCACTTCTTCTTATTTGTTACGTCACGAGATAAGATTCTTGGTTTCCTCTCGTCTTGGCTCCTTTGTAACGAATAAGTTTCGAGTGGTATTGTGCCTGAATAATATCACATAAATAATATTTCTTTTGTATCGAAACAATACTCGAACTTCTATTGATATGATATCTTTTTATCGGTGATTATATACGTGATACAACAATTCTTTAAAGAATTATTGAAGCGTTCAATTTGTCACTGGTTTCCACGTTATTTTAAAATTATAAGGTTACCAGAGTATATGATACAATTTTCTCTCAATATCGATTTATTAAAACATGCATTTTTCTTCCTATGAAATATTTTGATTCAATATAATCCAACCATTCATTTTTTACCTACTTTTCAAAAAATAATTACACGTTACCCTAATACAGATTGATGTAATTTGAATTGAGCGACAGACTCAAGTTTCCCTAACGATTAATCCAATCCACTTCTCTAATTGCCTGCATATGTACATACACGTTACCGATACCTTAATCTCATTAATGAAACTCACTCGAATTAACACTCCACGTTCCCTAATAAGCGCCATTCGTCAATCATACTATCAGTCCTTCGGATCGAGTAGTACAGAGCATTAATTAGCAGCCGTCAACCAGCTATCAGACAAACCCACGTACCTTTGATGAAGTCCACGGCCATTTCCAAGCCGTACGTATCCTTGTCGCAATCGTCCAGAATATGGGCCCCGATCTTGACACCGGGCACGATTTCACGATCGTTGAGCATGTCCAAAGTGTACAACATAGCCTCGAGTGCTTGAACACCACCCTGTGGCATTACCGGGCCGCAAGTGATGGTATCCTCCCTTTCGTGCACCATCATCAGACCACCCAACACTAAATCACCTTCCACCACCGCGCTGTGCTTAACTGGCCATTGATCCAGAGGTTCAAGCTCGTGTGACGAATTATCTGTGCTATGCGAAGATATATCGTCTATTGTTACGTGGAAATCTCTATCATTGGGTTCTAAAGATGAAAAAATCGTGTCGAAAGTAAATGGCTGGTCTTCGTCGTTCGCTAGATCAATAGTCGATGTTTCAACAATAATCGGGGGTTGGTTCGTCCCTGTTGACGAAAGCGTCACGTTTTTGTTAAGAAGATTATCTTCAAAATTCTTCACAGTCTGCTCCGCTAGGGTGGATACGGTGGATCGATCTTGAAGGGTAGAAACGAGTTCCAGTGGACGATCCAACGTGATTCCAGACACTCCAGGAATATCGCTGTTAGCATTTATTGACACGGAATCGATTTTTGTAGACAAGACGTCGCTCTGACGAACCTCTTCTTCGTTCCACGTTGGCGTAGAAATTTTTCCATCCATCGTATCCTCGATATTTATAATAGAATTGAGTTCTGGGTTCGTTGACGTCGATGTTCGTGCTTTGGACGATCTAGACTTTCGTTCCTTCAGAGCGGGCACTGCCTTCGAGGAGGTAAAATTGCTTGACGGTCGATCCCTGGGACCGTCGATGCTCATTTTGTCCTCCTCGGTCGGATTAACCTCGTTCGTTGTTCCATTATCCAACGAGCTGGTCGGGGTTCTCTCATTTTTCGAGGAAAACTTAATGGCCGGTTCATTAGCTTCAATTTCGTCAGCACTCGGCTGAATATTTTGATTCAGCAGCTCCGAGGATCTTAGGTCGACAGAATTCTCTTCATTGGGAACGAGTAGAGAGCGATTAAGGGTTTCGTCGTAGTTTTCTATCTCTTGATTCGTGTCTGATATCGAACATTTTGTTTCGTTATCGATTTTCCTTCTTTTCACCTCGTCTTTTCCGAGAACCACATTTTCGGATGCGTTCAATTGTTCGAAAGGAGCCAAAAGAAGCTTCGATTTCGGCTGCTGTTCGTTACTTATGGACGAACCCTCAGACTGTACGTTTAGGTTGAAATTCTTCCGAGTACTCGACCACCGCTCTGTCCAAGACGAGTTCTTGAATGGATCGTCGGCATTCCTTCCGCCGAATTGAGAAAGACCACTGCTTTTAGAGAGGAAGCCTTCGTCCAGACTGTTCATATCGTATCTTGGATACGTGGGATTCCTCTGCGCCACAACCGAGTCACGCTGGGAATTCACGACGACGTTCTCAGACTCCTTTGTCACGTTACTTAGCGCAGACCCTACTTCCGGTGTCGCTTTATTCGCGTCTTCTTGGGTCTCTTCAATCTCCCTCCACGAGGCGTCCAATTCTGTTCCGTCTATTAAATCTCTGCTTGCGTTCGGGCTTAGTAAGACAGAACCATTGTTTAATTTTAAAGCGTTCGTATCTAATTGCGAATTATTTGTATTTGGTACGCTTTGTTCTTCCAAGCTCGTGCTGTTAACTGATTCTATATTTGCATTACCAGTCTTCGTATCTGATTCGTTGCTTAATAATAAAGTATTCGTCTCCGATCTTGTGTTATTCGTATCTGGCACGCTTGACGTAAAGTTCTGATCGTTTAATAAATTATTCGCGACAGAGTCTTGGATCGAATCGAGCTCTAATTCGTGTTCAGTATTTCCCGCACGATCTGTTTCATTATTCAAAAAAGTTTCCGTAGTTTCGTTAAAGGTAACGTTCCATAAAGTTTCTTCGTTCCGTGACAAATTCAAAACGACCGTGTCACCAGACGGAATTACATTTCTCCTCTCGCGAGTTGAAGGAGAATATTGGGTCCCTCTGTCTTCCTGATCATCGTTTCCTATCCTTGATCTCTGTTTCGAGGAGATTCCATCCAACTCGTGCGTACTCTCCGTCTTTCTCTTTACCACCGTTGATTTATGAGACGGCGAGGCTTGTTGGAAACCTTCGAACCTCGAAGAATGATGGTTCCCACGCTCTGTCTCGTCTGTTTCGAACCTCTCGTTCCGCGATTCGCAGTTGGAGGTTTTCGAATTGTGCGAGAAATACGATGTCTCGAAATTGATCACAGTGCTTGGAACAAATATTCTCGGTTCATCCCCTGGTATCTTCCCTGAATTTCGCTCAGACATTCCCAATCCGTGTCTACTGTTTATTAAGTTATACACCGATTTACTCCCCCGTCCTTTATGTTTCAATCTCTCTGAAACCGTCGATTTGTTTAACACTAACCTTGCATTCGATCCATGATCAGTCGAAACATCTTCGGTTAAATATCCCTTTCGAACGATCTTGCTCGTTTTACTGTTCTTCAAACTTCCGGAAGACCCAATATCCTCAGCCCTAAAGTTTCCTACAGTCTTCTGGCCATTTACCCTATCAGATCTTTCTATTTCGGTACCCCGAAGATCCTCCGTTGAACCTCTTCGCCTTCCCACGTAACCGATCTCTCCACCAGAAGTAGTTAGCGAGTTGTCATCGCGCGAATCCGGCTCGACGTGATCGTAATACGGATATCCGAGGTCCAGGAGCTCGCTTCCTCGACGAATCGTCTCCGACGTAGCCGTTTTATGACTCCTCTTCGTAAACGGTTTACCGAGCCGATGTGTCTCATAGTTGGTTCCTTTGGTGGTGCCTTTTATCGCGGCACGTGAGATCGAGAAGAATAAACGCCGCTCTTCCGGAATTTTCGAGCTGAAACCGATCGATTCCTTGGCAGTTTGTACGCCAGATCCGCTCGTTCGAACGTTATTAGATCGTTCGAAGGAATGGTCCACCGGGAGACGATCCGCGAGTCTGGATTCATGGAGATTGTGCCGGAGGATCGATCGATCGTTGGTAGAGTCTTCATCAGGAAGATTCGCATCTTTGATTTTGGTCGGTTGCCAGGAAATTGCTTTCGACGCGTCTTTCGAGACGATAGTGTTTTTCTTGGCTGGTAGGTCGGACTGTGATGTTTGTCCAGTGGACGATGATAATTTTGAAGAGTCTCGGAAAGATGGAAGGTTCGGGCGGTTTAGCGAGCTCGGAGAAGGTCCATTAGAGACACGAGTTCCGTGAGTGGCTCTGGTACGGTTAACCGGCAGTTCGGCGTTACCATAATCGAGCGGATATCGTTCGCCCGCCAGACTATTTCGCAGAGTCGATAGCACCACTGCAACGGCCAATATGGCCAGCCAACCGTTGTTCCGCCGCATCACCTGCCTCCCGTGGAAAACATATCCTGGTCCTGAAATTAGACGAACTTTGTGAGAATTCATTTTTTAATTACCTTTTTGTCAATTTAATACGGGTATGATCTGAATTTAATTTTATCCGACAAGGGTTTAATCTGTGCGTCGATAATTGGGAACGTCACGCATAATTAGGTTGCTCGTCTGTTAGGAATAATGAACGAAGAATGGCGTGAAATCATATCGTTGTAATTTAAACGTTTAGATTCATTCATTAATCATTTGCGCCGAGAATTCCGCTGCAAGTTTAAAGAATTTCTACCGTCGTTTGATAACGAAGCACTTTTAATCAACCACCGTCACGACCACCAATTGTAAAACATTCACGAATGCGGTAGCAAAGTTACCGGCCACGGCGCATTAACGAGCTAATTTGTATCCGACCGATTGTTAGTCATGTTCGAAATTACAGAATCAAGCCACACAGTTAAGGCCCCGACCGTTAAACGCGCCCAGTCGAAACAGAAACAAGCCCCGACCGACTATTGGTCTTCGATTAAGCTTGGAATATTGCCATTAAATTTCTTGCATACAAGATGAACGTTACATCGAGCATTCTACATTTTGCATACGTATATTCAATTGCTTGGCACGAGGCCAAACTGTGATTTCATTCCGGGTACTTTGTTTAGTTTTTATACGTCGGCTTGATTGATTTCTTTTCAATTTGTTTGACGATGTTTCAACAGAAAGCTCGAGCGCAGTTAATCGACCGTAATTTTCGAAATCGAAGAATCGGTAAGTTTCAAATACACTTGCTATTGTTATGCCATCATAATTTACATGAAATTAATTAATACCAGCATGAAACTATTTGAAAAGTGGTACAATCTCGTCAACGGCACCTCATTGTTCTCAAATCGTACAATTATTTCCTAACCACTCTCCAGGCAATTATCTCTCGCATAATCATCATTCTATTTCGTTTCGCTACAAATCGTTGCAATTTAACCGGAAGATTCCCTAATTTAATATCGTTCCCGTTTATCACAATTTCATCACCTGCTGCACCCATTTCGAAACACACAGTCATCGCTTTCCAATAAATTTCACGAAACTATTATATTAATATGAGTATATTCGCCCACTTAATTCCTCACGAGCTCACGCACGAGTTATCGAAACGCGCTGACAAAGATATTCTGCCTTTTCGCGTCTCAACTGTCTCGAACCCACGTCGAACTGAAAGTCTTGAACGAAATTCGGATTACGGAAGCTTGTTGAGGAGACGCGCGTGTTGGGTTAATACGTTTCCAGCTAAATATCCCCTGGAACGATCGGGATTGGAAGGTTTTAGCACGGTGGTCCTTTTATTGACGAAGGGCGTGCACGATTGATAGGATCGAATCGCACAGAACGGGGCTCGTTTCGTCTCGGTTGTGAGAATAGGCGCGTTTCCGGTTTGTTGTCCGATAAATTGATAAAATCGAAAGATTTCGTGGATTCGGGAAAAGGCTGGATGAACGTCCGAAGTCTTTCGTTGTTCGGTTATTGGAAGATAAACGTGACGCGATAAGATTCGCCTCCGCGATGTATTAATTCGATTCTTTGCCGAGAATACTTTCCATTTTCTTGGGAGAGTAAATTAATTCGATTCTTCTTTACGGAAATTTCGATATCAACCTTAGATTCTTACGGTTAGATCGGTTTCTGTATTTTTAATTCGCGGTTTATTTCCTTGAAAATTCAATCGAAAATATGCTAGCGTTGAAAAGAAAATAATAAAAATTAGAATGGTATCTATTTCCGCATGGACATAAACGTCGAAAACAATATCTTGATTAAGAAAAATGAAAAATCCGTTGTTTTCTAAGAATTCCAAACTTTTTACCTTCCGACCACAGTAATAAAATTATTCGACTCTTCAAATAGAGATAATTTAAAATAATCCGTCGCGATTTAATAAAAAAATTCAAAAATTCTTTCAATGCTGAGGTTCGAGCATTCTTTTACCTGTACACGTGTCTCCGGAGACACAATCAGTCAGTTTTTTTATCGCGGATAACTATATTACCGTCAGAAAGGAGTATTTCAAATACGATCACGTAGCCTTGTCCCGACAGTTCTCTTGTTATCCTATCATGAATAGTTATCAGGCAATGGAGCATGAATGTTGTGTGATACACGTGCGATTGCACGCTGTTTCCTCTCTCTCTCTCTCTGTTCCTCTGTAGGACAGCAGATTGATAAGAGAATACGTGTGTTTCATTTTCGACATCTCTCTGTTTGCAAACGACTTTAGACACTGACTCGCATCCATAAATGAAACGGTGCTCGCAATCGCGTTTCTAATTAAAGTACCCCAGCAAATGTTGATTAACAATCCGTCGAAGCAATTTGAAACCTTAATCCCGTCGGGGATATAGATCGAAGTTTGCTAAATATTTCATGTCGCGCAACAAACGCGTTATCTTGATTAATGTAGTTGTTAATGGTGTTTTCAGTAGATTAGGGAAAAAATTAGCGAACGCGAGGATGTAGTGAAATATCATATTATTTGCAGTGACGTTACAAATTAATACAGGATATAGCAATACTATGAAGTTAATTTAATTTTTTTGTTTCTTGCGTTATCTTAAATGTGAATTGTTAATTTATTTTTGCGAGAGAAATTTCTCAGTGATTCTGCTGTAAAAAAGCACATGTTGACGTTAGAACTACCTACTACTTATAGAGAGAAAGCAATTGAGTTACTTTCAACGTAAACAACATCGAAAGAATAATGAGAAGAAAGAGGAATCGGGCATAGAACGACTCAGTTCCTTGCTATTACATCGTTTAACCAGTACGTGTAATTACCGCAGCACATTGTGCATTTACGCCAGCATCTCATCCTAATTGCCCTGCTACGAGTCGCTGACATCTGCATCTGTGGGAACACGTGCTACCGCATCTTGCTTAATTGTATTCCAAATCCGTATAATTATACGAGCTCGATCGATACATATGTGAGATAACGATGACTTTGATTCGTTGAAAGGCTTCGAATTTTTCTACGATAAAATTCAGGAATCTCGTACAGAATTTTTGTCAGCATTGAACATTTATTAATAAATTGGTGTTTATAAGAATTAATTATTCTTCTGTTTTGTTTTTGTAATCTATAAATTCTTCAATTTTTTTTATAAATTAATTCTATCACAGCTTTCAACACGGAACGATCAATTTATTTCATTCGGACAATGAAATTTTAATTCAACGATAATTAATTTTTCATCTTATTTAAAATGGTATCATCGCCAAAGGATAAAGCAGTAGCTCGGGCAATTTGCATGGGAATACGGACAACAAAAATCATTTATCGTTCACAATTCCACGGTGCAATTTCGAATACGTTTGCGATAGCTCTGTCTGTCACGAGAAGAAAGAACTCGTAGAATAGAGTTCCGTGGCGACGCAGCATCCTGTGCGTTTCAAAGGGGGACCTAAAAGGAAACAAAGGGGATCCTTAACGGCACGCGAAGTCGGAAACGAATGAATAGTGAGGCACGTGAGCATACGAAGCGCTCTTAAATAATTGCAGACAAAACTCTTTATTCCAGTGACGTGTATCGTGAAACGGGAAATTGTTAGGAATTTTCGGCATAATAATTGCCATCGTTCATTCGTTACGATTGAGAAGAATTTGAAATAATTCTTCAAAAAGGTTCTCTCGAGTATTCGGTAAAACGTTACACAGTTGAGATTAAAAAATTTAAAACATCTCGTACATGACTAGTTTTTCAATCACTTTGTAGTACTTTCATCGTACAATACTGTATTTATTTAAAAAAATTCCTGTAGTATTAAAGAAAAAAAAAAAGAAAAAGAGAAATTTGTTCCTGCGTATAAAAGTTCGTAATTTCACCGTATTCAATTTTTCCTTATTTTATTTGATTCTGTTTTTTTAACCACTTTAAATTTACAACTTCGCTCAATTTTATTTAAAAATTACGCTACTGTTACGTAATTCCCACTTAGTTTCGAGCACGCTCACTAATCGGGCAATTTCTACGTTTGATGGATACACAGCAATTGGGTGGCCAAGCTTTTTTTGTTTTACGAGCGATTTTGCGGCCAGAGCAAAAGGCTGGATTTAATCTCTCAGATAGACGGTGAGAATGGGCCTTTAATCTCTTCTGAACGAACGACCCATGCCCCTTTTACAGAGCAAACAACGTATCGTTAACGTTCGATCCTTTTCGATCGAGCTTTTAAATCGAGCCCTCGTTTAGACTCGAAGAACAAAAAAGAAACGTTCGTCCTGGATTGAATGACGAACGTTTGGAAATTTAACTGTTCCGTTTTTGTTAATTCGCTTTGGAAAATCATGATCAACGAGCTGTATCGAGCAACGGCAGGAATATGGCGAAATAATTCTTTATTGGAAGCTGGTAAACAAATTTCTAAGAAAAGTTCTTACAAACGCAGTAAAATTGGATTTAAATGATTCCTATAGTTGAAGTTTTTATTAAAAATTCATGAGTGAAGTTGAATTTCTTGGAAAAGGGCTGAAGAATTTTTATTGGAAATTTTGTGGACAAGTTTTAAGCAGTTTTCGATGTAGTTTCCATTTTCTTCCTATAACGACAGAAACTAATATGAAGAAGTTTTTTGAAGTTTATTGGTATCATTTTTGAGGATACCTCTTTTCTATAGAACGGTTGTAAAAATGTAATACGAGATACGGTAGATAAAGATATTCAAAAATTAATACTTGGAGAAATAATAAAAAGAATCGATATCCTTTTCATGCGTTTATATAAAGTCACCGAATAGAAGAAAATAGCTCTTCAATATTTTCCTCGCACAATCGTCACTGTATAATTTTATGCCTACCCGGTCAAACTCTACATTTTTATTCCACGTTTCTTTAGTCTTTCGAGCGATACCGGAGAAGGTATCTCTCTCTGAGAAGGGATTCAAATTATAGAATCGGACGAGGGAAAAAGGTTGATGGTCAGTGCACGTTCCAATCGTCCATCAAAGTTCAACCCCTGTGGACGAGCCGAGTTCCTTGTCTGCTCGTAATTCCTTTCTTGCAGGAAAAATCGTGGCAATCATTTTCGTCCTGCCAGACTGGTTTCTGGACCTGCTTTTTTTTCCATTGCTTAATTCCAGACATTCGTATTTTCCTCGTGAAAAGTCGAGTGTCCGTGTGAAAAAAAAAGTGACCGTGATATATACACATGTATGTACATATGTGCGTCCCATTAGGACGTTCGTTCGTAAAAAGAAGGGACAGCATCGTCGTGTTAAAGTTGCAGGATGTTTTCATCGCGTCGAGCTCGAGCTACCAGAAAAATGAACGGTAAAGGTAGATTATTCTCTCGCAAAACAGAAGGTCCGAGGAAAAACGAGAGCTCCTAAGAGGCAAGAACCCATATAGGTGGTTAACGTAAAATTTTATTACACGGAGAGATGTCTGTGAATAAAAATTCTCACCGGTGACTTTTTGTATCATTGGGTGTAGTCTGAGTTTGTTGGACATTTGGGAAGAATAATTTTTTGAATTTTTACGCGTTATAAAAATCTCAAACCTGAAATTGTCGCAAGCATGCGTGTTCAGTGAATAGGGCTGTTCTTTAAACTTTTTTTTTTCCCGACTGTTTTGAAGACCAGTTTTTCTTTTGCAAACGTTTTTACAACCTCTTCAATTTGTGCGAATTAAATATGAAAAAATATTCAGCTGTTATGTATTACAGAATATAATTTATAAATCAAAGGGAATTCTTGAAATTGTGAAGCACGTTGTCCCGCATAAGTCCATCAATAATTTACAAACGAGCCATCGAAGTTATCAGTTTTATTGCCTGCATGGTGATTACCGTGGTTGTTTCGACGCATTTTTGGGGACAAATAAATTCACTGGCCGCGATTAATTAGGAACATACACGTATATTACTATTGATATCCGCGTAACCAGCGAATAAACCGGAACCATCGGAATTTAACAGTGAAACAATGATACTCGTGTACGCAAAACAGCATGGAATTTTGCCGTGTCATGAAGTCAGTTTAATTGCTTATCGGACAATTAGCAGCTTACGTAGGTACCCCGTTGTAATTAAGTTACTTATAGCTTCCACTTTGTTACCACACTCTGTTCGACTTCCGTCAAATGAATTGAAAGGATGGAATAATTTATCATTATATCGCATTCCTCGAAACAATTTGTCAAAACTATTGCATTGTAATTCCTAAACTTAACTATCGAATAATATATAATTTATAATCTTCTTCGCCTTCCACTCCGCTTATTTTTATTCCATTGAAAATTCTTATTTTAAATTCGGATGTAATTCTCACAAAAATTTCACCCTTAAAAATTCGAGAAATCTACAGGCTGTTTATGGCGTTATAAATCACAGAGTTTTACCAATTAGAAAATAATTTATAAGAATTTCTATCCCACAGAACGCTCGAAACATCGGAGACCTTCCATTCAAAAAGTCTTAACCGAATCTCTCGTTTTTCCTTCCTCTTACTGCGATTCACGAAGTTTCAATTGAATCCCGACTTTCTTTTCGATCTCCATTGAGAAAAGAAACAGAGAAGAAACGGTGGGAAAGTTTCCATTATAAAATCACAGCACCCTAATTACTTTCGTGATAGCAAGTTCGTTATCAAGCTCGTCATCAATCCTTGCCTCTCAAGGGGTCGCGCTCCCTAGACCGAAATTAATGGCGATAAAATACATTGGTACGTCCATTACAGTGACGGTTGGAAAGAGGTAGGGGTGGAAGTTTTATTTCGCAATTCGCTAGGGACAGGATCGAGTTTTATCGAGAGGTCTCGGGTTTTTCATCCACTCGACACGCCACCAAAAATTGCATTCGTTCACGCTTGATCAAAATATCTGTGTGAGAATCGGCGCAGCCAACGTCACACAGGGATTTAATAAAGAAAACTGGAAACAGAAAAATGAATTTTCCCCGTACGTTGTTTGGCCAGCTTTTTCGTCTCTTTGTACACAAAAACGTGGTATTAAATTTCTTTGAACGTTTCTACGATTCTTCCGCGTGTAGCTCGCTGTTGTAGAACGAGCTTCGACCACAATTCCAAGGGAGGAACCGCGCCAAATTTTGTAAGGGCTTTTCAAAGGACAGCGTGCTGCAAAGTTTGGTAACATATTTTTCTTGAAATTCGCCCGGTAGAACTTTGCCGCAAAGTTATTCTGACTTAAAACTCAGTCGGAGTCGCGGGTTGAAACGTGTATCGATAGTTGGTGGCTGTTTGTAGGTATTCGATGTTCGGGTGTTTGGGGTGAAAAATTGGTTAGGGAACTGAGTAACAAACTTTTCGGTCGCGTCAGCGAAGAAATTGAGTTTTTCAAGTCAGCATTTTCTATTAGTTGTTACTTTGATAAACTATGCGTTGAATTATCACACAAGGAAGCGTATGTAAGATGTTCTATCAAGTTTAACTAAAGAAATCCAAACGACGCGAGTCAGGAATTTTCTTTTATCTAAAATTGATTATATTATTTGAATTTTAGCAATACTAAAACAATGATAATTAATATCTATAATTTTTCACGTTGCCTCCTATTTTAAATGTTATTGCATTTTTCTTTAATCTTTAATAATAAAATATTAATATCACTAATAGATCTAAAATATTTATAATTCCTGAAATATGACGTAACACAAACCCTCATTCACTTATCCATTCTCACAGAACCCTCGCAAATTTATTATTGACATTTCGTACCTCCTTCTTTCAAACCCTCCATAAACTCACCCCTATAGCTAAGAGCATACAGATAATCGGACAAATTGTACGTAGAAGCATTTATAACGATCATTTGAACGATTTGAAGCTGCCGATGAGTTTTCCAATTCGCCGATTACCCTAGAGGCAGGTTTATCATAGAAAAAGTTGTACTTTCGTATCGAGTGCTTTATTCTCTCGGGAATATATCATAATGAACGTTGTTCGGTACAGCTTGACGTTAAAAGAAAAAAGAAAAAAAAAGAAAAGAAAAAGAAAAAAAAAAGAAGAAGAAGGCGTTGAACGGAACATCTTCGTCGAGACGTGCTCTGCATATCAAGTCTCGAGATTTAACGCGATAAACCTCGTCGGAAATATTCTCCTACGCCATGCTTGTTATTCAAGCTCGCGATAAGTCGCGACGACGCGAGGAAAAGTTGAGGACAGGGGGATTCTTTAATCCCGTTGGCAACGGGAAAGGTCTTCCGGTCAGAGGTTCTCAATTAAGGGAATTGAATGCAAATGGACGCGAGATAGTGCTCGATGGAACTCGGGGGAAGTAAAACGGCTCAAGTTCCCGGGAAATCTTGAACTTTAATGGGAAATCGCTCGCGCGACCGGTTTGACGCTTCGAATACTTTTTCGTTCGATATTGATCGGATTTCCTTGGATCATCATGATATCTGCTGAAATTTCACGCTATGGATTTCAAGATTTATTTTAGTGATAAGTGTATTTGAAGTTTGAAGAGAACTAAATGGGAAGCTGAATAATTTTTCTGTAGACAATCAAAGATGCTTCGGTAAAAAAATTATTTGTTGAACGGTGTCTTAACATTAAATAATATTGGTAATAAGGGAGTTATTTTTTTCAGTAGAACTTAATGAAAGATAACTTTTGAAACTTTCGAGACTTTTAAGAATAACTCATTTTAAGTTAGCAACGAGAAGAGAGAAATCTCGATCAGAAATAGACACTAGTTACACATTGCACGTTTTGTATACACATTACGTGAATATATACTGGAAAGGCAGGCAAAAGGGAAACTTGCGTGCGAGCTTACGAGGAACGATAATTGGATTTTCGTGCAAACCTAGTTTTTGTTCTCTATGATGTTTTACACGGTAAATTATATTTTTCTCTCGTTAACGTACACATTAACAGAGCCAGAACGCTTTAATTTCGTAACTTTGCTTTCCTGGCGTGAAATAGTGTTTCTTTTTCTTTTTTTTTCTTTCATCGACATCATGAGAAGTGCTCAAAAAGTACGCATCTTTTTATAAAATTAAAAAACACAACTTTAAACATATAACTGTTCTTTTAACATTGTAATTATGTTTTTTTCTGCCTTTGCTGGAATATAAAAGAAATTTGTAACAATTGAAATTACATAATCGTATGTTTTTTGCATAAATAATTTTTTATGAGTGCTCTAAAAAAGTTTCATTTCCTTTTGTCATGAATAAGTTTCACAAAATTTTTTCCAGTCCCTTTGTTTCTCTTTCCGAAACGTCTAATATCGAGGTCACTACCTGTTACCTTCTCCGAAGGAAGCAAGATCAGTGCCACACGCCAGAGCTGTTTACCATAATTTTGGTTAGTTTCCTTCTAGAATATTTCAATACATAAGATTCCAGAAATTTTTATACATTTTTGAATATGTTTAATAATAAGTAGATGAATAAATGTTTAATAAATATTTCATGCAGGTCCCTCGTAAAGGGAATACATCTTTCCCCGTACTGAGGGTTAAAATTGTAACTTGTAATAGCACTTGCTAATATAATTTAGCAAATTTATTTAAGCGTAATTATTTTAGTACGAGTGATATTTAATATATTAAAAAAAGCTTTATTTTTAATTCTATTTATATTTAAGTTTTAATCTTTAATTTTCTTCTATTAAATTTTTGATATTTAATAATCATGAATGTTACACAAATGTTATGTTTAGTATTATCGTTATTACATAAACGAAAAATGTTCCACGAATTTTTTGCTCACGTGTTGCATGATTTACATGGCGTGCAAAATTTAATTGAAATGTCTACGAGTAAAATATTCTTGGAAAGGTTAAAATATTATTGTTTCTGGTGCGTGTTGTAAAGAGGATTTAAAAGAAATATCGTACGAGTTGCGTTGATCGAAGGAGTTGATCTCTCGATCCGATGTACTAGGAATTTAATAAAATCTTTTGTCCTCGACCGCTATAAATTATGTAGGTACTCCTTTCATAATGCATGTTGTGTCATTGACCATAAAAAAGCTTCGCGATATTAAGAAGTTTATGGTGCAGCAGGTACACGTGCTGGTAGAGAACCTTGTTGAGTGTTTAGTTCGACTCGATCTCTCAAATGAGATTACATACTCGTGTACAATAATTTTTATAGAAACATAACCAAATTGTTGATCATAGAATTAATTTTCATATATTTTTATCTCTCATCACTATATTATTTTTCAAAATATTTCTATTTTGCGGCCACATAAAATTTATAAATTAATTATTTTCAAATTCAAAGTGAATTTTTTCCTCGTACAATTTATCGATAGCGTCACTTTTTTTTTTAACCATAATTTAAACAGTCGAGATTCAATTTTTTACCAAAATATAAAATTTCTGAAAGCAATTTTGATATCAAATAACTCATTCGTGATATAACTTATCGAGAAAGCCATGGAACATTAACGAGTCGATGTATCATTTAGCGAAACTCGAGCTACGTTTATAAGCTCCCGTCATATCGAATTAAATGCGCTTCGAGGTTCTCGTCGGATAAATATGAATCTCCGTCTAAAACTTCAGCTATTGATTTTCGCGTTAACACGTAATCTCAAATCGATTAATGTCGGAAATATCGAACGACTTCTTCAAGGCATACACGCAATTCTTTCTCCAGAGGGAAGAGTTTACCTGTGTATACACGTATGCCGCCTCAGGCAGTGTCAACATAGTATTTTCTCACAAAAGTTTTTGCTTCGTTAAGCTTTCCTACGTCTCCGCGTTTTTTTTTCCGCAATTTGCATTTCGAATGTGTAGGTTAACTTCAGAGGCTAAGTTTTTTGCTGTGAAAAAGGGAAGCTGCTATTTATTCTTGTTAATTAAAGAGTTGATTTTTAAGAAAGAAGCATGTTTACAACGCTGTGTAAAGTTTGACTGAAATTTTCGACCACGATTCAGGTGCATAACTTTACATAATTTTCGAATGAGAAAATTTTGTTCGTTCAAAGTATGAAAGTGGATTACAATTTATAAATTCGATTCGTCTATTATTTTTGTTCTTCTCTGTTAAAGTTTATAGAATTATTGTTGCATCTTTAAGGGACGAGTAGCACGGGTGATTGTCCTCTAAAAAAATTAATTCGATCCGTGTACTTTCTAAAGAAGCTGTGTTCTTGAGGAAGAAAAACAGGCCGTTGTCGCCAGATGAAATTCTGCCGCGATCGTTGCAGGAAGTTCAGTGAAGAAGTTTAAGATTTTTATCATAAGTTGAACTCTTTACGACCTGAGTGGCACTCGTAGATCTTCGCAATTAACTTTGATGATACAACTTTCGGAATTACACCTTTTTCCGTTCTTATCCCGTAGAAAATGAATAAATCACATTCCGTCCGACCACTTTCATTATCGCTGTTATTCGAAAAATATTATTTTATCAAAAACTTCGACAGAGTAATCAAACTAAGAAATTTCGTTTATCTAGAGACTTTCCTGAAAATTATACAAATCCAAGAATTTTATAGCGATTAAATAGTAATAAGAAGATCACGTACGTTAACAATAGCATAAAACAATTGCTTACCTTTTCTAATAAAACCGGAAAAATATAAAATTGTCGTTGGAATAATTACGAGCCAATATTTATGAATTGAATTTTTCTAAATTATTCTTTCTTTTAAATTAATTAAACGAATTCACAAAACAGTGTGACGTAACAATGACCAGTAAAGAAGAGATATTTAACCATAGTAATAAAAGAAACTGCAGAAACTCCGTCACAGTAAATTTTACAACACAGGAGGCGAGTTCGTGAAATATATTATCTCTGAAGTGTAACAGAAATGTCCTTGCTGGCGACTTTAATCTTTCAACGGGCCGCGATCACGTTTTCTTGAAGCGACGTTCCTCGTAAACTCCGGAAACGTGGCCAGAAAACGTTGATTGTTGAACTTTAACGATACGTGTATACGCATACGCAACAATTATTACAGGCACAGTTGGGATGAATTATCCCATTTTACAACCCATTAGCGTAAGATTGATGCTAACCGCCTATGTGATTTAATTCGTGGTCCGCGTATTATTCTCGATTTTGGCGTAGAAGTTTGGCTACTGTATGCTGATGCAGTTACCATACAGAACATTGCTAATAGCGATATCAATGGTAATATTATGAGAGGCGTGTGTTGAAGTTCCAATTGAAGATGCGTATGTTCAATATCAGAGTTCGATGGATCTTATTATTTCAGGTCGCAATTAGGGTTTGGAAGATCCTCAGAATTTCGTCTTGCTAGTTTTGGTTATCTATGATTCCCTGATATTAGCATTATGTTGATTTACGAACACCAGAATTGTATTTGTTTAATTGGTTTTTCGATAGAAACCGTTCGTTTAATAATTTATGATAACACTGACGAAAGTTTCTGGTTATTCAATGCATCAGAGTTTGAAACATTGAATGGATCGAAGTAATTAGTAAACTCATATCGCGAAAATGCATGTCGTTCCATAAGGCTCTTTGTTTTAATTCCACTCCGCTGATTATTCTTGGCGTCACTCCGGAAATTAAAACGGCGGAGATTCACGATATAATGACAGATTGAAATTTGAAAGGACGCTTTCAAGTTTTTCCGATTATTCAGATTAATGGCAACTGTTGGCTGGTAAAATAAATTTACCCATTTGCACATTATTCTCAGATTTCTCTCGTTACAGAGTTCGTGGCGACGTTTCGAATCCTTTTATCCTATTGATTATTGTCAGTATTATTATTATCCTTTAATGTATGAAACCGAACTACATATGTGTATATTGACCACACGTTGTTGCGAGCCTTGTTTACATTACCATAGAACTATTCACGAAAGGTATCGATTAAATGATAATCGAGCAAAAAAGTAAATTTATTTTTCGTTAATTAATTTATCGGAAGCGCACCTACATCGTTCCAATTTATGCATAAATGAAGGGAAAGCTCTCAAAGATCCGCAGGGAACGTTAAAATTAAATTCCATTAGTTCAATCCTTAATGGTGTTTCTACGTTAAATCTTCCGAGTCCGGTGGAATTAAAGGTTGATTAAATGAAGGACGATGAAAAATGTTACAGTTCTGCCTTTAACGATCCTGGTTCTATGCTTGACCAGGATCCTGCTGCATTTATCTCATTAAAAGTACGATAAAAAAGTAATCGTTTTCCTGCTGGTACTAATGATTCAAGTCAAAGATTCGCTAAGTTCAGTGTAATTAATAATTCTACAAATTGGCCTAAACCTTTTTAAACGCATTTATATCAGCGAGCTTTGGATCTTTCGCGTTTTAAAAATTTATTTCCATATTGCCGAACGCGGGTATGATTCGCAACTGCAGAATCTAATTTGTAATTTTTCCATACGAGCTTGGCCGTTCTATAAAATATGCAGCCGCTTTTATTCGTAACGTAGAATCACAAGTAACACGTTCGTATTGTATCCTTGAAAAACTACGTTTTTTCATCTTCTTTGTTTTTAATGGCCATTATCATTTTATGCAGATTGCGTTTCAGTGTTTGCATCGCGTATTTTTCTCTATAAAGTTTTACTGTTTTCCTTCGAGTTCGTCCGCATTTGTTTCCTTTGTTCTGTAGAATGTTCGAAATACTTTGCGGAAAGTTCTTTGTTGAGTAAAGAACTACTCATCGAATATTCGTTGTTTTAAGATATTGGTTATAACCGTGCGCTGACAACAGAAGATACTGTACATACATTTATTCGACATACAAATGAAAGAAACAACGATTCCAAAAATTTTGGAATCTTTAATACCAAAGAAAATAAACGGCAAACGTAAAACTTATGTTGTTCGGAGTCTCGTTGTAAATTTACGTGGTATTTTTCTGTAAAATGAAAACAGTATAATTCAATGCATTCGCTTTATCTTTTCAACGAAATTTTCTTTCGTGTTCATCTTCACGAATTCTACATTCCTTTACAATCTTGCGACTCTTTTTACCAAAAGCAACTTACGTGTAACGTTTTATGATCAAGAGTACAGAAAGAGGTACAAAAACAAAAGAAAAATAAAGCAAAAACGACAGGAGAACATCCATGACCGAATAGAAAGACTTCAATCTTTTCGTACTTTCTACAGTACTGAATTCTAACAAAACCTTAACACCATTCAAGCCAGCCGCTAACATTATCGCAATAGCACATTAGAACAAATGGATCCATTTTCATTCTACACCTCTGCCATTTGTTTAATGGATCCACTTTACCTTAATGAAACCGCAAAATTCGCCACCGTTGCTCGTTTTTCGTGCACAGTTGTAGAAGCTTGGTCGTTTATGGCACTTATAGTCGCATCGTCGAAGTTAAATCGTGTGCGTGAAGTTTCTACTAAATTCACCGACAACTTTATTATTGCTCAGATTTTCTTTACGCAGCTCACTGATCAGTCCAATCGCGCCCAGCTGTGACACTTTAATGGATTTTTCAAACCGGTCTGGAAATCTACTTTCCACGAGTTATATTAGTCGTCGGACCGCGAATATTTTTCCACGTTACTGACCTACCATTTCCGCCCAATTAGATTCTCACTCGTCACTGCTTGCGATCGAGTAATTTTTGAACGAACCACGTGCAATTGCGCTCTGCGGAACAACGGATAAATATCGCGTTAAATTGAGGAGCTTGTTGGCGCAAATGAGGTTGCTCTGTTTCTTCCCTTTGATATCTGTCCTTACGATATATCGGAAATTGTAGAAACGTGGGTAGCTCGAATAATTTCTTATTGACGCTCGTAAATTGTCGTTCTGTTGAAAATAAAATGAAAGAAATTATACCGGCTGATTTAAATATTTAAAGTAAATGTAAATATTGAAAATAAAAAATACTATTTTCTCTTTGTTCAACTTTTTCAATTTACCCTTTAATGTTTCAATGAAATTTTTGCTTAGCGTGACGTTGGTCTTCACGGTGACTTTATAGGGAAATTGCCTCGTTCTTCTGGGATTCCCTCCATTCGCCGCGCGAATTGTATCGCTTGATTATGTAAACGATCAGACATATTGTAAGTCCGAGTCTATACACTGGAAATTGCGTATTACAAACTTTTACATATTTCGAAGCCTCTGGGTTCGCACGATTTTCTATTAGTTGATAACGTACGGGATATATTTAAATAAGAAAGTATTAAATATCATTCCTGAAACAAATCCTATCCTTTTATGGATGGTACCTTGGAATGGTTATTGGTTCGTTTCACTGTACTCAGTTTTCTAGATCTGAATCATTGTTTAATCGTTGTTTAATCACTGTTTAATCATTATTTAATCATTGTTTAATCATTGTTTAATCATTGTTTAATCCTTGTTTAATCTATGCAATCTCATCAATTGAACGATAGTGATGGGTTATTCTCGAATTGTATCCATGGCCTATGTAAATCGGGCAGTATTTGCAAGCTTCTCGCGTTTCATCCCCGGGTTTAGGATTTAATCGAACACATTGAACCGCATCTACAAGTTATGCACATGACCGAGGGGAATGCGCATGCAAATGTGATATATTTTGATGTATGATGTGAATATTAAACGAAATGGTATTTGACTAATTACCATTTAATAAAATGTGTATCAGATTATACTGTATATATGTTCCAATCATAAAACTCTAGCATTCAACACTTTCTTCTTTTTTATTATTCTCAATCTTATGTTTATGATATTCAACAAATTAGCACTCTAAAAAATATATATCGTATTATACAATATATTCCTTTCATAAAATTCCTGAAATAAAATTCATGAAAATTTTATTTTCATAATTTCGTAGCTTCGTTATTTATATATCATTAATAAAGAAGTTATGTGTTACGATGAAACTCAATTAAAATTACCACCCTTTTTTATAATTACTTAATAACACGTTGAGCTTACATCTCGTCCGTCTAATAATGCACTGAATACGACTATAATAAGGTGTTCAGGTTCTTCAACACTAATTAAATTTCTCACACTGTTTGACTTCAGGCGTATCTTAGGAGAATTAGGTCAGCCATCGTTCTTAACGAACCATGAGTTACACTGCCGCCGAACTAATTGTGCAATCTGTCGAACATCTTCAGGATTCTGCCCTCAAATCCAGCCAGACCAATTAAGTGCTTCACGGTGAGTGATTAACATTTTTGCGGCGAACCATCCCCTATCTGCACGCTCGTGTATACACAGATACGTAGTCGAGGGTAAGTTTGGCGGAACTGAAACTGTAATAGAAGCTATTATAATATTTGCCTACTAGTTACGGAAAACAGCTGACACTGTAGACAGTTCTGATTAAGTTGTTATCTCTGCGGCGATTTTGCCGCATTTGCCGCATTTGCCGTTCGAGTTCACCCTCGAAAATGTTCTGTGTTTGTTTGGTACAGTAGTTCTACGGTATTCATATACTAAGGAAATTGGTAGAATCGGTGAAACATAGGCAGAAGTAGCAGAAACCGTGATAATTCTATTCTAAACAGAAATTAGCAATTAGAAATTAGAATTAGAAATTTTAGAATATAAAATTGAGGAATAGTGAATTCAGTTTAAATTCAGTTTATTTGAATTCAGGCCTATTTATTAAAAATACTCTTTCATTTTTTTTTCTTAAATAGATTGAAAATTAATATATACTCACGTATTAATAAATATCTATTCAAATTGTAGATAATAATCTTTTTTAACTTCGGTACATTTTCTCTAATACTGGAATATCGTACGTACGATGTCACTGTTTCACGCGGAAGAATTAAGATTGTCCTAGATAGCGGATACGTGAATCCAACGTAATTAAACTCACGACATTCGATTATCGTCCCTCACTCAGGCAACGCGCATCTCCTTGCTTTAAGCGAACTTTATGGATAGTGGGAAAATAGGAACCTGTAGCTACCGTTCGACTGATTAACGTTTATCCTTCCCCTAAAGTAAGGGACCTCGTTGAAATCAATTACGGTATATAATTTTTTTACGTCTAGAATTTAGGTCTTTGCGTTAAAATTAAGAGTTATTTTAAATTCGAGTAATTAATTTATTTCCAATTAAAGTTAAATTTCTTTAAGACTCCGGTATATATTTTTTTTGCAATAGATGATTTAAGTAAATCTTTCTGGTTTCTTTTACGTAATTTTTTCCCTTTTTTTCTCGACAAGGAACAAATGGTGTGCTCGTATCGAATAGTGGCTTACTATTTCAAGTCGGAAACATTATCCCCCGAGGCGTAATTCGTATTAAACAATGGTGTACCAATCGATTGCTCCGACGTGCCTTATCGTTCAGTGTCCTCACGTTCCAAGGATATTTGTTCAAGAATACTGAAACAGAATTGCATCCGACGCGGTTACGTCTAACCGCGTAACATCCTCGCGTAGCAATTACAGAGGATAAAATAAAAGGATGATGCGAGACAGATTTTGATCAGAATTTTAAAGCACGTAGTTCGAGTAACTACCTTGCTCGAGGCTCGCTCAAGAATTATTACCATCCGGTATTTAATATTCTTTCTCTGAGATTAGTTCGCTTCTGAAATCCTTTAAATTAATATTTCATAATTCAATTCCAATTAAATTAACTGTAATTTATGGTAACTTGAATCGGACTTGGTTCGCTCACAGCGGTATAGTTTAATAAATTTTCGTAACATCAGCGACGATTCTTCGAGTCATATTTTTGAAACCTAAAATTTAAAGAACATACAGAAATTAGAATTGATTTTCTGCTCTTCAATTTTTAAATAGAAATTTGAAAGAAATAATTTCACCCATTAAACAACTACTGTTTCACGAAAATGTACAACAAAAATGGTTCGTGTTGTATCTTCATCGAGACCTTGCTAATAACCAGAAACCACTTAAGGTACCAAGTTGATCAAAGTTTTCGTTACTTACGTTGTTAGTTGAAAGCAAAACCGTGTAATGAGCTTACTAATTAAATTTTACGCAGACGTCTCTCGTAAGGTCGTATTTATTCGTGCAAGAATATCGACGGTGTCGTGATCTCAAGGGTTGGTTTAGAACGTTGCATAATGCATAATGCATTAAGTAGACACGAACTTCTTAATGTTGATTAAAATGAACGTTTTACGTTTCTCGAACTTACACTTTAGCTGCTTGATGGACGTTAACATTTGTCCTTTGATCGTCCATGCAATGGGAGGCACGTGTTCAAGGCTAGAGTTTACGACGAGTACACGTGCGTAGTTGAAATCCATTAGCTCGATGTAATTAACATTAACGCGTTGTAATTAATGTTTGCTGTGGCACGTTCCTCCTTTGCGTTGTATGATAGCGATAGGAACAGGGATGTTGTCATTGATTATATTATCAATCGTAGGAATTATATTTGATTAGGTAGGTATTTCAATTTAAAATTAAACTCTTCGAACGCTGTATAATGATAATAATTATATCATGAATTTTTCTGCAAATTTATATTTTTGAGAATATGGTAAATCGGTAATTCTGAAAGCTACGATTCAGATATTTTTTCATATCGAGCGCATTCTGTACAATTTTGCGTGTTTAAATATTTTATAAATTGATAAAAATTTCTCGAATATTCTATGCTTTATACACGTTAAAAGTTTTTTAATTGAGTATGCGAATGTTCTACTAACACAATACAGAAAAGTTTTTAATTACTTTCTTTTTTAAATCTACGACGCCATTAATACTCCACAAATTCGCACAGATATTTTATCGGGTGAAACTGAAAACAAATTTTCCGCAAACTAATATTCGTTGAAGACGCGGTATTCATTAAAGACACCAATTAGTTTGAATAAGTTACGAAAAAATTAGAGAAAAATCGAGCAGAACCTATCGGAACACTTCATTATTTTCCTTGATCCACTCGAGCGATCGTTTTACGGATTTCGAAGCAGTGGCATTGGCAATTTTACGAGTGTCAGCACGTGTTTCGATGAAATTATCGCTTCTCCGTGTGGAGAATTGGCGTAATTTGTTGTTGCAAACCGGACACACCGTCGGCCGACTACACCTGCTCATTGGCCGATAAGATTATTTACAACGCGAACGAAATCGTGTTACACGCATCTGTGCGCGGAAATTGGTACTACTAGCGTTGCAGGACGAGCGTTCTATACTCCGTTCAACGAGTCGAGTCACTAAGTAACAACAAACAACTGCCTCGCTTTTCACGTGATCGGCTTTGCGACTACGGTCATTGGCTGTCACATGTTACAACTCAGGGTCAAGTTATGGTGGTCCCTTGCCGAGGGGTTTCGTGTTTATATTTGGTGACTCGTCTCGTTGAATGGAGTATAGATGCTGAACAGAGTAGAAATCGATTTAGTTCATTTAGGGAAACGTGGAAGAAGCATATCTCGTCTAGAATCTTGTATAAAGTCCGGTGACTTTATCTCACAATGAAAATATTATTTAATCGTAAATTCTACGTAAATTCACGAATAATTGCTTTAAATTTATTTATTGAAATATACAAAAATAATTCATCGAAGCGCGGGATGATTTTCTGTTCGAATAATCAAGCTTACAATTAAGAATAATTCGAGTCTGTAAAATGATTTTCAATATAATTTAAATTTTATTTTTTTACGTGGAATATTGATTGCTCCTCGATAGAAATCGCTGTATCTTCATGAATTTTTCTCTCGATATTCAAAATGGTTCTCTTCAAAATTTTTCCGCTATATTACTTATTATTCATGCGAAGAATGATATAAAATAAATTGAAATTTCTCGATGATGATGAATTTCATTTTATTTGAACAGGTTTATAAAAGTTTCGAAGCATCTAGTTTATTATGATCAGAGTGCACGATTCGGTACTGGTTTAGAGAAGGAAGTATAGTTCCGTGGTTTTCGAGTACTTTGACGATGTAAAATGAACGAAGCAAGACGAAATCCATGACAGGAAGGTAATTTATCAACCGCGGTTGAGTTTCGTGGCTAACTGGATCTATGAGTTAACTAACTATCAATTTTCGCTATTTTCATGGAATATACATATACAAACTCGTACAGAAATATTCCCCAATGTAATTACGTTTCAATTTCCGTTCAAAAATTTATGATATTCAGATTGGTATAATCGAGCAACGATTGGTAATCATAATTCATAATAGCGTGTAACAAATTATCGCCAATTAAAATTTATTAATTTACCGTAATTCAGTAACTCGACTCTTGGTATTTAATCTTCCGAGGAATTACACATGGAAACAGTGTAGAAAATCTTTGATAAAAACGTAATACAGCTCAATAATTTTTCCTTTTCGCCGGAAGTATCGACATCGTGTACATGATAAATGACACGTGCCGTGTTCGTTGTCGATCAAACAAGAATGCAGAGAAATCATAAAATCGAATCAGACGGTGTTTCCATGTTTGCTCTTATCAGGAACGAAACTGTCGAAACAGATGACCTGATGGAAATAAAAATCTTCGCTTCCTAGAAAACAGAGTCGCCGAAAACGAGAAAATTTTTCATGCGAAGCATCGTTTCTGATTTTATTACGTATGAACGGGGAACGAGAAATATCATAGATTCTTATTTCAAGATATTAAGATATTGCTCTAAAACAAAAAAAAAAAAAAGAAAAATGAATAGTAGAAACAAAGAAGCGCACAGATTTTTTTTTAGAGTTATAACAAATAGAAAGTTTGACGTACAAAATGGTGGAAATAAAAAAATGAAAAAAAAAAATTGGTAACAATTCAGCAGAAAAATAACTATCCTTTATGAACGTGTTATTGAATTTTATATAGTAGTTTCGAAGAGAATGGCTTTCGATTCGACAAAATTGCGAGCACGCATAGGCGAGGCAAATATTTGATGGCATATGAAATACCGCGCTCACGCAAATCCTTTGAGTTCGATTGAATAATAAGTAGGACGTTATCGAAAAGAAGGAATATCGAAGGATAATCCTGACGCGTGGAAAGGAATTACTACGCAAGAAGCGACGTTTTCTGCTGGAGGGTTGCTTTGACAGCGAAGGTAATATCCTATGAATAATAAATTATCTACATTGTACGTAATCTTCTATGCACCTTAAATTATGCATTGCTAATATTTACCGTGTGACTTCGATGTAGGTTGTAGTCAACTTTTCGCAGCTCCGCTAATAATAAATACCTTTCGTAAAAACGAATATCACGAAACAGTGTAAAAAATCTAATCCTTGATTCTTGAAAAAAATTGTTCGATATTATAACAGTCTGTCTCATACAGACAGTAAAATAAAATAAATAAAATGTGACCACGAGCACAAATGGAAACGTTAAATATTTTTCAACAGAATTATTCAAATATCCGTATAGTTGTATCATAATAAATTACAAGGGAAACAAATAAGTAGTCTTGTTCAAAGATCAACCAGGCATCAAGAAAACATTTATCACCGGTAATCCTGTCGCTCGAAGATTTTTTCTTTTTTTTTTTTCCCTCGGAACGATACATCGTTCCAGATAACTTGGCACCCCTGTTCAGTATCTTTTTTCTTCTTTTTCTCCTGAGACAGTACTACCTGTCCATTTCCAACGAGACTAGAATTTAATTTATGACGCTCGAAGCTAACGCTTTCATATTTTTCTCCTTGGCTAACGCTGTTCTTAGCACGTCGTTCGGACATGGCTACCATGCTCGTTCCCTTTCGGGGGCAAAGAAAAATGACGAAAAACCGACGCGGACGCCTGAGGTCGTAAGTGAGGCGGGATGGAAAGAAACGCCGACACAAAGAGCGATGTTCTGTCTATAGCCGACGCGATATATGACGACGCGGTATCGACGGGATTTTTCATAAAAGTAAAACGCGAAGATTGAACGATTCGGAATAATATTGGTCTAACCGGTAAGTACTTAGAAAGTAAATAACCCGAGAGAGCAATACCTCTAATCTTTCTCGTAATATTCGTTGGGTTTTTCGTTCACATCTTCTTCGAGGAAACTGTGTTTTACGATACGTGCGATCATTTTCATCGTTAAATAGACGAAGCTGCATTTATCGGTGTATGTGTTCTTGGAAAGAATCTCAAGATAAAGCTTTGATTTTTTTCCCGTAGATTTTTTTATTTTGCTAAGGTTCGAAAACAGTGTTACTATTATTTATTCTTCATGGTGATTGATTATTTAATTTTTCTTTTCTTATGCAATTTTATGTGGCAGGTATTTAAAATGTTTCTACCGATTGATAGCTTATAGTATAACAGTGCGTTTTACAACATCGAAATTGCAATGCCGAAACGAACGTTTAAACACGCTCCTCATTTCGACCTAATTTCACGGATTATCTTCGAACAATCAAATGATGACCCACTTGCGCGATTATGAGCATCGATTTCGAGCAACTTCGTTTAACATTATGGTTTCTGGAAGACAAGGGTGGTTAGAATGTCGATTCTTCAACGTTAAGCTGTTTCCTTTAACGGCTCGCGAAGTACCTTATTGATTTTCATTTTCAATGTACGAAATGGCTCTTGTAATTAAAATTACTTAGGGAATCTTAATGGATAATTTTAGCGATTAAAATATTCCATAAAATCTTGATACTCGATCTATTCATTATTCCGAGCAATTTAACCCGCAAAATTAAAAATATATCTTAAGCTGTAATTCGAGCAATCGATTACTGTACATCGGTACGTCAACTCATAAGTTTCAAGAGGAATAACTCTGGAACCTATCAGTTAAATTTTTTCCGTGTCTCAAACCCTTCGTACAGTATTTTAAATATATCAAATTTTTAAATATTACGTACCTCACATACAAAAAAAATAAAAAATTAACAAGTGTTTATAAAATTCATCGATATCGTTTCACCTACAAAAACAAAATTTCTCTACACCCTCGTCCCCTCTCCAGGAATAAAATTTCCATTTCATAGAAAGTTCGCATCGATAGCGATTTCACAAACCTACCCTCCAATTCAACCGAGTCGCGCTTTACATAAATCAAATAACAACATCGGGTAATACGACGTATCCGCGGAATATTGCGCTTCCTGTCCTAGATTTCTTCTCGAAACAGACTTCTTTACCACCATTACGTTTCGACAAGCATATCCGTAAGCGTATCAGCTCGGTGCATCGGCCTTTAGTGTTCCAAGCACGTCCCGTGGCATCGATTCTTTTCCTTGTTTCCTTCTCACGACGCCGAAGCGTTATGTATTAGCAAAATTTATATTCATGCTCCGAGGGGCGACGAGTTTGTAGTCTGGTAGCGGTCTCGACGCGACGAGAGAAAAACTTTGGGGTGAAGTTTCGTTTCATCCTCCCACGACCTTATGCTGCATCCCCGAATCAAGAGAGGCAGACGGTGATCTGTGTTCTTGAAAAGTTTTCGAAAAGTCGAACGAGAAGTATGCTTACACGATCGTGGATTCTAATCGGTTCCTTGACAGCTAAGTTCGTGGAAAGCCTGTTGAATCGACATGTGTGCGATCTGAATCGCTTCTATCATTTTTATTCGATAATCTTTGTGAATTTCTGTTGCTTCTTTAAAGATTCGTAACTGGTGAATTCATAGTTTGGAGAATTGGGTATTGCGAGGGTTGTTGGAATAATTTTAACCAATTTATTTCATTTCTATATCTTGAGATATGTTTTGTTGAATAAGGAAATTTTTCTTGTATTTATTTTCGCGAAGAATGGCGTATTCGTCGAGCTCAAATTTTTCCAATCGAATACCGTAAATAGCGATTGAGCTATGGGTGGCTTTAGAATTCTTCTTTCGATGAAATATAAGTCGCGGGTGTCGCTTTTGAAGGATTTCTAGATTCGATTCCGCCGCTTTAAACGAAAGCTATATTCGGGCTCCTGAGTACCCATCGAAACGCGATGGAACTCGAGATTGGCCATTTATATTACACGTGAATGAACCTAAGAATCAGATGAACCACCGTTTATAGGGCTCGTCGAATTTTTGGGTTCGCTATTTTATAGCGCCATAACAGGATAGTGGCTGCATCCTATCTTCTATCATCATTTTTCGCTTAGCTTAGTATAGCTTAGGGGTTCGTGGAAAGCACTAAAAGTGACAAATAGAAGCATGGGCTTCTTCCGTGAAAATTCGTGAGAAAATATGGCGTGTAGCTCTCGGTAGATACACTCCATGTAAATTCGCCACAAAATATTTTGAAACGTTTAATCAAAATCAGTTTTTCTAATACCAAAAAATAAACTGGTAACCCTGCTGTCCTCCTCGAATTTATACAACCCGAAATGAAATTTAATATGGTACATTTTGTGAGTCTACAATATTTAAGAATTAAAAAGCAAAAAAAAAAGAAAAAAATGTTAAAAGCATACAAACTTGTAGCGTAAGCGAGGACATCAGAGTTAAATTAATTTCGGTTTTTTTTTCACAATTTTTTATCGCTGTCTCAACACTTTAATCTATGAAGCTTATT
>SMSQ01018778.1:62571-85618 GCA_019453375.1 Ctenoplectra terminalis | reverse complement strand
AAAAAAAAAACGGAGGCGAAGAACGAAAGATTCCCTTAACTCTTTTTCTTCTCTCTTTCTCTCGTCATTTTTCTTCGTTTCTCTTCGAAATGGTACAAGCCACCTTTGACACGGTAATCATCTTACGAAGTGAAAATATCCATTGTTGGTGTGCAGACGTATAAAGAAGGGGTCATAATAGTAACTTTCGTTGACTTTCGACGGCATCTCGCTTAAACTGGGGTTGCTTCTTTGATAAAAAAGATTCGAACACTTTTTTCCGTTGTTTTTTTATTCTCTTGCTTGCGCTTTTTCCCTTCTCTTCTTTCTTAAACAGTATTCAGCACCTGTGAATATTTTTTTACGCACGAAAATACTTATTTCACGGTGTATAAAGTAATAATATATCGTACAACCAAGTTGAATAATTAATATTAAAATGCAATTCGTTTTATACCGTTAAGGAAAACTGATCGTTAATGGAGTTGAAATATATTGAAGCGTGCTTGAAATAACATAGCAATGTGGAGAATATTTTATGACTGAATTTAATATGATCCAATTATATCGTTGCCCTTTATTTTAATTCCGTAAAAATAAAGTAGCGAGCATTTTAATAAAAGAAGTCCAATTGTAATAATAATAATCTCATAAATGAAAGTTGTTCACTTGGCGAGAAATTTTAACTATGTTTTAACTGAAAAAATTCTCATCTAAAATAACACATTATCTCGTTTTAATTCTTTAACTGTGTTTGCGAGTGTCGCGACGTGCCACATAATGCATGAAATACGTTTCATGAATTTATGCAAGCTGTGAAAAATTTACAAATTTGGAGTAACGTAAGCTTATTAAGCGGCGCCGACTTATTTTACGCTGTGAGATAAGGTGTTGATTAAATCTTGTTTATTCGATGATATTATTGTGACATTATTGATGCAAAATTGGAGCAATATTGTTATCTGATTCTTTGATCAAAAAATAATTCTTCCATTGACGTCGGATATTTTATCGAGACATAATCGGATTAAATATTTTGCAGATGTCTGCAAAGTTGATTGAACACGTTATGAACGAAGTAAATGAGTTTTTTCGCACTGTTGTGTGTGCATTATAAACCATGTTCGAAATTGTTAGACGAGAGAAAAATGTTCGCTGTTCACGATACAAAATGCACCGCGATCACATGCGTTGTCAAGATGTCAAATGGAAAGAGTAAATTATTCTCATATTTCCGACTTTGATCGGTACAATAAATTATATGCCATAGTAACAGTAGCCACGAATTTTTTATGAGGAATTTACTTGAGGATTTTCATCTTGAAAAAAGAGCTTCGAGACATGTTGAATCATTCAAAGACATCAATTTGGTGTTGCAAAGAAGTTTATTTATTTATTCATCGTTCTGAATATGTAATTTATCTTAAGTAGGTTAATATGATACAGTGCTATTAGTAGTCTCATGAATTTCTAGTAGGTATATGAAATTCGTTGAAATTTAAAATCAGAATTATGAATAGAAACATTCTTTTACTCTTTGTTTCTTTTTTTTTTTTTTTATTATATCCAACTTGAAAATTATAAATTCTCACGATATGCAAATCAGGAGATTCATCTCTTTCTAAATATTATAAATTATGAATTAATTAATATCAAAATTATGGAGAATATAAAGAGTATTCGTGTAAGTAGTATTGGCCAAACATAGTCAGACCAGACACTAAACTTACTCCATAAATTTTTACGCATTCTTTTTAAAGGAAAAAGGAATTAAATTGCTACATAGAGAGGAAAACGAAATAGTTATAAGTAAAATAAATATAATTTTTCATCGTACATATTAATCTCGAGTAACACAAAGTAAGCGATAAGAGTTTCTGAAAAGAAATAAAAACGAGAATGTTTGATTTATTCGATGACCACGTTACGAGTACATCCTCGAAACGAACACGTTTCTCTATCTCGCGATGCGAATTCGAAAAGCAATCTGTGCCCGTAAATTTCCTCACGGTCCGATACCTATAAAACCATATAATAAATTTTTATCCCGGGCTGAAATCGTTAGCCACGAAAGTTAACGTCGTCGTTGGACCCTCTATCTGCTCGTATTTCCTCTTTCTTTCTTTTATAATCGGAAATTTAATTTCACCGGTGGCGATGTTTTATTTAAAGCAAAGCATCTCCTCTCTCCGCTGTTTGTTTCCAACGATCATAATCCATATCGTATTGTATTTTGCGTAGCTAAATAATCCACGAACAGTTCGAGTGATCCTGGAAATCAGGTTTACAATTTCACGAGGATCGGAAACTTTGAAATTCGAGCCTGGAAATTCGGTTCGAGAAAGGCGTGAAGCGGTATCGATTGAACGCCTAAATCGTTTCTCTGATTGCGGCGAAGAAAGTTGTGAAAGTTTGAAGAGTGCACTCGGAAACGTAATTTTAGTGTCTTGTCTGGCTATGTTATATATTCTTACTACTTGCCCACGCGGTCACTTGTGCGAACCTTTTAGAGAGGTTTCCTGGTGTTCCAAGTTTTGTTGGAGTGTTAGAAATTTATAGATCGGATATCTTGGAATTCAAGGTTGGAAAGATTTTCAGAATAATTGAGGATCCTTAAATTGAAAGTTTGATATTTGAGGTTTGAAATTTTAAAATTGCTAAAATAAACCGTGCAGTCGTATTTTCTGTCTCCTCTCTTACCTTGATACAATATGTAGATTTTAATTTTTCGTATGATCGAGGAAAAGCTAGGAGATTTACTTGTTATTAGATTGTTATTAGATAGATTATTAGACTTCCAATTAACTTAGCAATTCTTGCGCGTTTCACGCTTGAATTATGTTTCTGGTCGAATAATATTTCGCAACTTGTTTACAGTGAGCAGAGCTGACTTAGTCGTTTATAGTGTATCAAAGAAGCAGAACCCAGAACATTTCTCTATCAACTGAACCTTTTCAAGAGATCGAGTAACACGAATTATACTCGAGGGAGTCAGACGCAGTTAATACTACTGAAAGCGATGTCAGGATATCAGCGATCGGTGAGTGTCACGATAAACTTCACTTTGTGCATAAATTAATGTTTAATTAGAATCGCGAACGTTAATTAGCAATTCAAGCATTAATTAGAAATGCAAATGTTAATTAGAAACGTAAACGATACGGTATTTTTATTCTAAAATAGCTATTTCCTGTTCCTCGTACCTCATACTAAATATTTCATTTTCGAGCTTAGCAAAATTCGAGTCGAAATTTAAAACATAGCAATACTGTTATACAGATTACTGAGAAATTAAAATTTATAGAATTTTATTCTGAATATTTGGTTAATTTTTTGCTGCAACACGAGAAAATACTCGGAGGTTGTTATTACGTCAGCGGGTAACGACAAATACTTGATCGTTCCGAATAATCAGCGCCTACTTTAATTGCGATCAACAAATACCTGCATCCGATCAGCCGCAGGTTAATTACAACTAGGAACGCATTTCACGCGCATCGATCACTTGTTCGATTAAAACGCCCGAATTTCGCCGAACAGCGTTACACGAGTATATCGCGTTGCAGTAATTCCATACGTTTCTGTAATTTACCACAATTTTCGCTGTGTTGTAAAATCGTAAAATTTTTGGTCACATCATAATAGTGCGTTGCACTGAAATCTCAGACTTTTAGATCAGATAAGGAAAAAAAAAAAAAAGAAAATAAGGAATAAGAAAACATTTTAGATTACAAGAAGTAAGGATAAAAATTATTCTCTAATTCTACAACTTCGTGTAACCTGTAGTTTGCAACTCGTAATACAACCCGTAATTCAACTCTAGAGATCGGCGCTCAATTTTAATCCAAAGCTATCGTGTCTCAGGTATCGCGGACTTGGCTTGTTAAATCGGTGCACGGAGCGGTTAATTAAAATTTTCACGCGACCATTCGAAGCGAAGGTTGGTCCCAGTCACGGAGGACAGTAATCAAAGGGTAGTTTCGCTTCTATGCCAGCTCTCGAGAAACTCAAGTTACCTAAACGACGTTCAACTTACTTGTATCGCGTCTTTGCGTGCTCGCGCTGGATCGAATAGGTCATTCGTCTCATTTTATTGTACCGAGGGTGGGAAGTTCACTGGAAACGTAGCCGGATCGTGTTCGAATACGGTTAACCGATACGAATCAGTGTTGAGGAGAGTTTAAAGCCGACCAAATGCTTCGAACGTGACGTTGAAAGAATTTGTTCGATTGAAATCAATAATGCAATCGTTGTTTCACGTTACACCAAATTTGCGTTGTCAACGTGGAATTATTTCGATGCAATTTGTAGTCTTTTATTCGATCATTTACCGTGTTCGAATAAATTGAGCTAATTTTTGAACTATTTGAAACGAAAAGAGCAAGTTTAGTTAGAATTTTCTCCGCGAATTGGGATAAGTCCGATGAGAATTGAATCGTGACGATTAATCGGAAGTTAAAGTTTGCGAGTCTCTGTTCCAGTTAGTTGTTTCAGATCCGAGTAAAATCGAGGGAGGTTGATAGACTTATTTATCGCCCTGCTCCGTGTATTTAGTCTGTGATTTATGGTTGGTTAAATTATCGTTTCAAATCATTTTTTTTTCGGGGAGATAGGTTAGAAAGAGGGCTACAATGATTTTTAGATACTCTAATAGATATGTTGGTACCGAGTTACATTGTTCGTTTACTTAATAATTGAACGTTATTATCGTTGTTATTATTATATTAAACGAAAGTCTCAAATAACTGTCATGGGTAGTTTATATGAAATTACGTTAGGTGATATTTGCAATATAACTTTGACCGAGGGAAAATGGTATTAAGCGGTTCATAAATCACACCTTTTAGAGATATGAAGACCTTTGTCAACTCCATTATGCGAAAAAACATCGTAACGTCCCAACTTCGCCCATTTCGTACACGATTTCTTCCCTAATATCTCCCAAAAGCTTTCAATTGAGTAACGCTATTTTTCTCGCTGTCGGGTCTCTGTTCGCTTACAAACACATCATTATATCAATTGTTACCGACAAACAGTGCGACCGGGATACCTTCTTCGAAAACTCTGTTAACTTTCGTCAACCATTACCAAGTCTTCGATGTCATAAAGATAACGTATTTCCTTCGGACACGCGAAACATTAAATTCTAACAAACAGGTCCGTCGGTCACGAATTTCGAACAAGAATTAGCCAAGTTTCAGACGCTTTCCTTCAATCGGTATTAAAACATCGGTATTCACCGTTCAGCGTGATAGCTGAAGCAGGATTGAAAGTTAGGCAAGGTAGCAAAAAGAGTAAGACAAAAAATCGAAGCGCTGAAAGTTGCAGCAGATTCGAGAGGAGAAAACGTGAAACTACTTTCGGCTATCTCCATTGACAGAGCTTACGGAAAGCAAGCCGTTAGTCGGTTTAACTTCTTGATTTGCGCCAATGGCCGTTGAAAATAAAAGCAACCGCGGGTGTATTTCGAAGTTAGAAGAATCAATAGAAGTTCCTTAAAGGCGTTCGCGGTAAATAAACATCGGCCAGGCGACTGGTTGTCGAACGGTGAAACGAGATACTTGGGGAAGTTCTCGTTTCGAGCTTAGATAGTACTTTCGAATACCTTGGCGCTTGCTGTTTCGTACGTAGAGAAACTTTCTTGCGGGGAAGTCGAAGGGCGAAGAAATTTTCCAAGCTAGCCTCGTTCGCCTCGTGGAGGGCTATAAACTTGGCTGCAGAACGATTTCTCTTGATGTGCGAAGTCGGGCCCTGACTTCGAATTCCCTTCGACCCTCTGTTTTTACGGCGATGAGAACGAGTTTCGTTGCGGTGGTTCGTTTGTCGGGATACCGTGAGGAATTCGTGCCGAGAGGATAGAGCGAAGTGATGCGAAGTGGAGAAAGAATAATGATCGAGGTGAAGGGTTGAGTGGAAAAATAGAATAGGGGAAAGAATTTGCTTGGACGGTTGCTTTTACTTTGGATCAGAATTATTCAAGACTTTGGAACGCAATCCTTAATGTACTTCTTTGTTAAATTTCTTATCGAGTAAAGTAAATTCAGCCGATAATAATAGTTTTTAGTCGTACTCAATTCTACGGTTAACCGAAAGAAATCTGTGTGTAAAATAATTATATTAAAATTATATTATTGTTTGCGAGAGTAGCGGTAGCAATGTGTTTTTCATTCAAGTTGATAGTATTCACTGATAATTCAACGTGCTTTAACCGATGTGCCATCGATCTTTTGAACGTCTACTTATTGTTGGTATCTTGCATATGAGACGTTTCGTCAAAGTCTATGCGTGACGCTTCAACTTCCCTCATCTCTCTTGGAAACTATCGCTCAAACAGACTACCATCGTAAGTTAAAGTACTGCAGGCAATATGGCGCCAATCTTCAGGGTACCCACTTGGTATTTACTCGTTGAGTACCTATTCTTCTTCGGTTTAGAAGCAAGCCAATGTACTTCAGAATGTTCCTTCTTTATTCTACTTGTTTCGTAACTATTTTATGAAAAATTCCTTTCCTCTGGGATCGATAAAAATGGAAACGCGAATTTAATTGTAATAAATTTCACAAATAATTTACCTATCGTTTATTGGCGAACCTCGAATCGAGGTTAAATAATTTTACAACTTTGTATCCATTCCCTTTGGACGCATCTAAAATTTCATCCAAATTAGAATGTAGCGTTTAACGTGGTTACCTTATAAGTTGATAAACTATGGCCTCGGAAGCATTATGTGGTTGATGTTCTTTAGACATATCGTCACTGGGAGCAGGAAACTTTAGGAACTCAGTTTCCAGAGTGCTCCCCTAATCTCTGTAGTTGCACTTGGTGTGCATCTAACTTCCTTATACGAACCAATTATTCGAACAGCTTAGACCACATGGCGCATCGAGTCAATTCAACGAAAGTCCATTACTTTTCGTTGTAAAGTATAGAATCCTGATAACGCAACGGTGTTTCGTAACTATCTATAGACCCCCTTTATCGTTGCTTTCAACTATGACCTCGTTCAACTGTTATCTAATCGTACGAACACGAACACTATCGCGATTCCAGTTTGAAGAGTTTCTACTTAAATTTAAGGATTTTTACAGCACGAATCGAGCGGTTTCATGAAATATAAATTTTACTCGATTGCGCTTCTACTTGTAGTTTTAATTAGATTGAATTAATTATCTGTGTCATACCAAAGTCGCCAGACGCTTCGGAGAATTCAATTTACCGGTCTTGTGTAATGTTGGACGTAGGAAGCAACGAAGTTACGTACATTATTATTGTATTAAGTATTTATTACAAAATCGTCCTAAAATTTATAGGTTCGTTATTTAAAACAGAAGCGTAAATAAATAAGTTAAAGTTAATGATTAATAAAATCGTCAGAGGATTCTGCAGAATGGAAATTTTTGTAGAAACATAGTTCCTCGATCATCAGTCTTTTCAACAAGACAAAACCAAACATTGGTGAATGATAAATGTACGAAGTTCGATCAATTTTTCATTCTACCAATTGTTAAACTGTCAAACGATCATTTGTAATTCAAAACTGTCGAAAAGGCGCTCCTCGTTCGTTTCAAAGTTAAATACGTTGTTAGAAATATTTCGTAAAATTCCTCCGAAAATAATATTTTGTTTATTCATATTAAAAGCAAAAAAAAAAAAAAGGAAAAAACGAAAAAAATTCCTTTCTATCAACACGTTACAGAATTCCAACAGTAATTCACATTAAACTACACGATACATCTATAATTATATTTATAATTAACAAATCCATGTCACAGAATCGCTCAAAGTTTATTATTATGCATTAAACTACACGATATATTTATAATTAACAAATCCAAATCACAGAATCGCTCAAAATTACTCGAATTTCATTGAAGATACGTCAACCCGGTATTAACTTAATTTACAAAATTAATTAAAAAACAATTGTAAAATTCATGAAATACGTTGAGATGGTAGCGGAAGGTGTGTCGATTAAGATGCCGTTTGGTTTTTTTCCATATCTCAATTCGTTTCGAAGATATGGGACTTCAAAGTTCAACTGTATGCGTTAAAACGCACGAAATTTATGAATAGGCGCCCAGACACCGTGACCTACATTTTTTCCTGGAAGTGCGTACGCTGTAAGTAGTAAATAGTAAAAAGCTGCTGACTCAGCGTCTGTCGCTGACCCGTCACGTGGAGCGAGCTTGGGGTAGGTCAGCCGGCGAGCGCGAGCGAGAGGTCCGAGCGTGCGAGAAGGACAGAGACAGCGATCCGCTAAAAATTACGGTTCGCTTTACACGACGATACCTCGGGAACCAGAGGTCGTATCGGAATAAATCAAAGTGCATCTTAAAGAGGAAGGTTCACCGCTGCTCACGGTGGCAATTTTATTTAAAAATTATAAACAATTTCGGAGTTATAAACATTTAAAGTTTCGATAGTTTTAATAGGCGTTACCGATAGTTTCAAAGGAAACTGCAGTGATTAATTACAATTTTAGGGTTTATTGTTTATAATATGGTTCATAATGTTACAAATAATAATATTGTTACAAAATATTGTTTATTTCAAACGCCTCTCGGCGTTCAATTCGATACAGCCTCAGTTTCGATTAATGAAAATTTGATTGCGTTTCTTCGCGACATTCGCGTAATCTGCGACAGTTTGCAACCTTTCAATTATATTTCATCAAATTTTATGATCAATTTCTCACGATCAGACGTTTAATACCCGCCATTCACGAGCCTTGCTCACCACGCCAGAATTACCATAACTTTTCTAGTATGCTTAAAAATTCTTCCAGTTAACGTTCGTTCAGAGTTTTCTCACGTTCCGTGGGAAACCCGCACACGCCGTTCCCAGAGGTATTTGAAGAGTGGGTACCAGTAAATCGTAAGAGTCTTATGGTAAGACGCTTTGTAGGGGGTTGCATTATGCACGGCATACCAGCCACTGGATTTCTCCTGGCTTTGTTTCGTAGGTCGATTGTCAATTATTTCGGAATACCAGCTTTGAAGTCCTGTTCCCCCGTTCGGGAGAAAAGCCTCTTCTCTCCGTCGAACAGTTTTTCGACATTTATAACCGCGGAAGGAAAATCCTTTCGTGGTTCCAAGATCGACCAACTCTGCCGCCAACGAAGTTTTCCCTCGAATCGACCATTTCTCTAACGCTTTCGCCGAGAAGAATTTGTTCCCTGTTGCTGGGCGTTCATCGATACTTTTGGTTCACTTTGGGAGCACTTTGTTAGAGCCGACCTCGAGAAGGCTCTAAAGTACAGCGACGGACAGGGAAAGCCAGTTAAAGCCGAACTGACCGTAAATTTAGCCATGCTGTAAATTCGCCAACGATAGAGCTGCTCGATACAGGGCGATCGAAACGAAATACGCAGAACATGAGATCCGTTGTTCTTGTAAATATATCTCGATCGAAATTAAATAGGGAAGACCGATCGATACGGTGCATGTTTCTACGAACTTGATACAGCGAACATTGTACGGCTACGTCGAACGGAGTAAGTTTTTTTTTTCTGTCGAAAGAGAAATCGAAGTAGCTGCATCAATATTTAAGCCCAATTTCTTTGTTTCTCAGCGAACGGGGCCGTCTTAGCCAGTCGCTCCGGAAACATTTAATCGTGAGAAATGGGCTCGTTAGAAATGCAAAGGGAGAAACCCTGGTTCCCATAAATACAGATTATGATCTACAAGGTAACATTTTTTTCTCGGTCTAATTAATACGAATTAATACTGCGCCTGGTCGGACATTATTCTTGAGCAACGTCACGGCAGAAACGAGATTAATCGACGTTCTCGTAAACCCACTGATAAATTGTTAAATCGATGAATTGTGTAATATTTTTAGAAACCAACATTTATATTTAGCAGAACGCTTTCTTTAACGTTAGTATCAAGCAACTGTCCGCAATCAATATTTATTGGATAAATTGTATCGATGAAATCCAAATTCTTTAGAATTATTTTTGATTTTCCAAAATATCTGTCAAGATGAATCGTTTAAATTTATTTTTACTATATTTCTTTTTAAGCATACGTAGAATGTTGTATTTAATTCAAAGAAATTATTCTATACAATCTAGATCGCGAGATCGATTTTTAGAGCAAAGTATTGCTCTAAGATAGTATTGTTTCGTGGAAAATATAAAAATTTCTCAAGACGTATCGATCACGAAGAATCGACTTGTTACGTTGCTAAGTTGAACCGATAAAGCGAAAACGCTGACGGAATCATTGCTCGAGTGTAAATCTGAAATCGACTCGGATTTCCGGGTTACAGAGCNATCCGTTGTTCTTGTAAATATATCTCGATCGAAATTAAATAGGGAAGACCGATCGATACGGTGCATGTTTCTACGAACTTGATACAGCGAACATTGTACGGCTACGTCGAACGGAGTAAGTTTTTTTTTTCTGTCGAAAGAGAAATCGAAGTAGCTGCATCAATATTTAAGCCCAATTTCTTTGTTTCTCAGCGAACGGGGCCATCTTAGCCAGTCGCTCCGGAAACATTTAATCGTGAGAAATGGGCTCGTTAGAAATGCAAAGGGAGAAACCCTGGTTCCCATAAATACAGATTATGATCTACAAGGTAACATTTTTTTCTCGGTCTAATTAATACGAATTAATACTGCGCCTGGTCGGACATTATTCTTGAGCAACGTCACGGCAGAAACGAGATTAATCGACGTTCTCGTAAACCCACTGATAAATTGTTAAATCGATGAATTGTGTAATATTTTTAGAAACCAACATTTATATTTAGCAGAACGCTTTCTTTAACGTTAGTATCAAGCAACTGTCCGCAATCAATATTTATTGGATAAATTGTATCGATGAAATCCAAATTCTTTAGAATTATTTTTGATTTTCCAAAATATCTGTCAAGATGAATCGTTTAAATTTATTTTTACTATATTTCTTTTTAAGCATACGTAGAATGTTGTATCCAATTCAAAGAAATTATTCTATACAATCTAGATCGCGAGATCGATTTTTAGAGCAAAGTATTGCTCTAAGATAGTATTGTTTCGTGGAAAATATAAAAATTTCTCAAGACGTATCGATCACGAAGAATCGACTTGTTACGTTGCTAAGTTGAACCGATAAAGCGAAAACGCTGACGGAATCATTGCTCGAGTGTAAATCTGAAATCGACTCGGATTTCCGGGTTACAGAGCTTCTCGACGAAAAAAAAAGCTGCTTTCGTTTGCTAGAATCCTGATTGCGCGGAGCTTTAAAACACAGCGTGTATTTTCTCAGAAAGCTTATGCTTTTCCACCTGATGTGTTGGGTTAACGCGAACCTCCATTTTCCCGCGGAGGGAAACTGGAAGAAAGGTTAATGGGGTGAATGGAAGCGAGAGAGAAAGAGAAAAGGTGGATAGATTATTTGTGTAAATGATATAGATGTAAAGTAAGACTGACAAAAAGTATAGAATAATGAAAGGAAGGTTGATGTTAGGGAAGTGTGATGAACCTTCTTGCTTTTGTTATCTTTTTCTTATTTCTTTTCTTATTTTTTTTTTTATTTTTTTTTATTTTTTTTTTTCTAATGAAGAAAATTTAATGGAGGGTGGAAGATGAAGGATCTTGAAGATTTACCTTAAAGAAAGGGGAGATAATAGGATTTTTTCCGTTCTTCTTAGGAATTCACTCTGTCGCGGCCGGTTTCATTAATCTGGACATATGAAAAGCAACGTTTTCCTATTGTTAGTTCTTCTCTTGTTTCCTTTGTAGCTTGCTGCTGAAAGTAACACAGATCCTTTGTGTGTGAACAAAGATTCAAAATAGAGCACGTACTTGCGGTGATTTAATTTTCATTCGATGCTGATTCGCAAGAAAAATTGAAAGTTATAAATTTTAGAAAAAGAACGGTGCAATGTTTCTAACATTTTCTTTTTCTTTTGACTTCTCGATTAACATTCTCCGAACAACTTTGTTGTTTCTCAATGGAGGTATTTTCGTGGTACAAGTTAAACGAAACATCCTATTCGTAACTTTCAACTGAAATTTCAAACTTTCGACCAGCGAGGTTTGTTGGGTGTGTTTAATCTGTCCATAGATCGGTTTAATTATCGTATTTAAAATATATGTTCCACGTTCATAATTGTAGGTAGCAATTAAAGTTTCACGTTCGTGCGGGTGCAAGATAATTTTCCGCGACATCGGTCTATCTTTGCTGAAAAGTTTAAATGTTTCCTGCTGGCGTCGAAACTAAAAAGATTAAACAGCTGCTAGGTAGGAGTTATTAAGTCTGTTAATGCATGAGAATTTATCTTTACCTCTACCAACCGGGGATCATTAGTTATGCAAAGTTTGCCAATATTGCGCGAAGTCTATGAAGTTCTATGTTAAGCAAATAGAAGAGTGGCCGCCTTTTCTCTTGGGCCGCTTATTTATCCGAGTTGACTAGGCCGGGCTGACTTCAAATTGACTCGTACCACTTGGGCAATCGTATATCTTATATTTTTACGACAACGATAAACGATACAAAAATTTGATTCATAATTAAAAATTTATGTTCTATAAATTTAACCTATAAAAAGTTGGAGGATTTTTATTTCAAAGGAATGTAGAAAATTTTTATGTTTCTGGTTGAATGCAGGAAAGCTATGCTCGTATATTGGAATCGCGAAATTTCTCCCCATAAACTCGATACTTAATGACGCGTCTCTCTGTTTCACGAACCAAGAAACTATGTTCATGACGAATGCCTGGCGAGCATTTGTGCGCCACGTTAACTCGTAAACCTTATAGATCCTAGATGCAAGAATGTATAATTGCTCGTGCATTCCGGTATAATACGCGTTTCTCTGATGCATTAAGATGCTTTCTCTGCGCAAAACGGTGTTGGTTAATTAGCTACACGCGGTTAAATCTCCATAAAGCGTATGGAGAAGTTTCAATCTCGTTACCATTCAAGCAGCTTGTCCTCTTCTATCTTCTTAATATTTCTCTTAAGGAAATTCTTCAACCGAAAAATTCTTCAATCAAGACAGACAGCAGGACGAAAGGAGAGTTAATTTAAATTTCTCTCATCCAGGTTAGCCAAAAGCGAAATCAGATTTACAATTTGAAGAAGAGAAGGGTCGAGGAACGATAATAGGAATTCGAGTTTCGTAGCGGAAAATTTCGCTAAGACGAGGGCAAACATCGACTCTGTTCCGAGGGCTGCTTTACTTTTTAAACTCTATCACGCAAGAAGTCATGGGTCGTAAAGTTTTGCGACTCCTTCGGATACTTTGGCGAAATGGATTCCACATTATAGTGATCACCCCGACGTGTCGATACCACGGCCTCGGTGCCATTAAGATATTAAATATAGTTTTCTTTCCTTCCTCTTTATTTTTCTCTTTTCTCATTGTTGCAAAACGTACATATGTACCTTGCAACCAGGCGTATCAGACGCATTCCATTAAGACCGCCACCGATACACGCGTATTCCCCGTGAAACTGACGGTGTAACGCAAACGTTTCCTTCTTATTTCTTTTTCTTGCTCATTTTCTACTCGATGTTTGTTTTATTTTCTCGTCGGTGCACTATCGAGAAAATGTAGCTACATTTCGGTCCGATGGGGAATTTATAAGAAACGCGAAGTGAAATGATGGCGGGTTTATCGGTGATCGGTGCAATGCTTCCGGAATTCGATAAATCACATATCTAACGTTGCTATCGGAGAGACCGTAGATAACGAAAGGATATTTTTATAAAGAGGACGTTTCTTCGTTCTGTGCCTTTGCGGAATCGAGGGATTAGGAACGATATCGTATTGCTCGAATGCGATGCTATAGATAGAATGCTCGAAACCTATTGTGAGAATTAATTCTTTGCTGGGTTTATCGAAAGTTTGAGGTACACTTTGGAGATCTGGTTGGTTGCACGTCTGATCTTGATATCGGAACATCTGGGGATTAGAAAAATGTATTTTTCTGTACGATAGTTTGGTCTGTTGATGTATCGGTAGACTTCTGATTCTATTCTTGAAATCGAACCAAATTAATCACCGCGTCTATTCAATTCTCGAATTAAATTATACCCGACATCAATTTTCTCGTTTAAAAATCGTCCAAATTTTTATCGATCGATCTATTCTACGTCACTTTTGTCATCTTGCCAGAAGCAATCGAAATTCTACGAAGATAAATCTTCGTTCCGTGTTATCCCTGTTCGAAAGGTTAGTTCGCTCATTAGGAAACATTATGGTGTCTCGTTAGTTCGATAATTATATCCGCGATAAGCGAAGCTGAAACGAATAATGCAGCGTTTACGGTTCAGTATTTCCTATGACAGTAGATGACACGCTCATAATTAATTATCCTTAGTACCCCAGGTCGCATTCAGCTACAGCTGACTATTCCCTTCGACTTTGTCCGTTTTTGCTACAATTTACAGTTCTCCTTTTTCCATCCTGATTGTATCCCTTACACGAGTTAAAACAATTCGCGTGCACGAGCGCAGGCAAGCGTAATTCCTGTTCGAGCGTAAGTTTCTTGATTTTTCTTTCTCGTGATTCATCGATGTTTCGTGACCTGTTTATACGTAGTAACTCGTAGAACATTATTCTTTTGTCAGCGAAACCGAGTTGCCTTAATTTATCGCCGGTTTGCATGCCCGCTTGCAACAAATTCGCTGCCAGATCTCATGGTTTAAACGTTTTCATGCTTCAATTCTGTAATATCGTTACGTTGGCATCGAACAAAAAGAAGTCACTGACTTTTCTTTTAGAGACCCTTGAAGCGATTTCAGAGATCTTTATTAGACTTAAAGAGAGTGTTATTGGTGATTCGAAGCTCGCTAACAGCCGGCGCAATTGTTCTTTACGTTCAAGAACCTCGTAAGAGTGGCGAAGATTGTTCTGACCCAGCACTTGCAATTTCGTCGAATGGGAACAGAGTTGCAAAAAAGTTGCATCACTATCGAGTCACTTTTGTGGTGTTACAACACGACACAGAGATGCAGAAACATAGCTCGGAAGGGCGATAAGAGAAAAGTGGAAAGTACAAACAATAGGAAGAGGAAGAGCGCGGAGGGCTCGGTGAATGCAGACTCGACAAGAATCAGCAGAATTTCGCGACAGACTTTCCTAGAGAAGGAACAATATGTTAACACAAGACTGAATAAACATATCTGTACAAAATTTTGCGAACATTTCATCAATTTTTCTCAACGAGATAAAAATAGTAAAAAAAAAGTTGCGCGAGGCGAAGTTAAAATTTATATTCGAAGCCAATCGAAGAACTCGGAGTATACGGAAAACCAGTGTACTAGAAAAATAAGCGTACTTGGAAGCTAGCTAGATGCTTGTCGATACTTCATGTAAAATATCAACTCTCGACCAGGCCACTAAAATTGATTGCAACTCCGGCGAATCCGTTCTTCATCGGGAAAACTTTTTACCTACGTTTCCCTTGGTTTATTTATTTTCAACCCTGTTCCAAGTATTTCCATCGATTTTTCCACCAATTACAAGATTTACGATCTCGAAAAGGCAGCTGCTCGTTGGTATATCTCTAGAAAATCATTGTAAATCCAGCAGGCTGATATTTGTGAATGTTCAGGCATCCATGGATAAATGGTCGCAAATATATTATAGATACGTGTGTGCTGGAATAACAACCACGGATTCTCGAATAAAACATCAAAGCGGTCGTCTCTCGGACGTCTAAATCTCGTTTTTGGCGTACAAAGTACAGCGGAAAGAGACGAGAGCTTTTAAATATCTCACTGGCAGCTTTTCAAGCTCGTATACCTCTTTGACGTGCTCAATGAACAGGCTGCGGCGCACACGATTCATTAGAATGTTTCAAACGGGTGTACTAAACATCTGTAGACATATAGATGCACATACACGCGTATTTTGTGTGTATCGGCCAGACGGATGCACCTGGAGCACGGAACACTGCTTCGAGCCAAGATTTACGTACATGATTCCGTTCTGCTTGGAATATTAGCTCTATGTGTATGTAGCAGAACGCCATTCCTGTTTCTGATTATTCATGCCGCGAGAGGTAATGAGAACATATCATACCTTCGGCGGTTTTTTTTTTTTTTTCAAAATTTTCATATTGAAGCGAGATATCGTGAAATTTTAATTTCATTCAACTTACGATCAATCTTTTAAACGCAGAATCGATTTTCTATAAATTTCTTCACAGTTGTATCTAGGTTACCTATAGGGTACCTAGTCCATTAAAAATGAAAGACATATTCAAGTCACCCGATAAAATATCCTTTCAAAATCTTCACCCATCAGCCTTTAAAAGGAAAAAGTCGTTTCGGTGCATCATTATGATCAGCTAATAAATGGCTTAATTGTTTTCTGCAACCCAAGCGTTTTCCTAGTTCCTTTCACGTCTGTTCGAGTAAAAGGATCTTAAAGAGCACTTAATACCCTTTTTAGCCTCCATTTAGACAATCATCCTCGTTTCTATCGCCTCTTTCGAACTGCACACAGAACTATATCCCATTAGATCGCGAATCGTGGCGTTAAAATGGTTTTCTTGACAGTGTTCTTGAGATTTCGTGAATCGATCCTTAAGATTCCAACCTATTCACTCCGTTCGTCGTACAGCGGCGTTCACTTGTCGCGTAATCATCGTTTAGAAGTACATGCGATTACCGTGTCACGTGGAACCGTGGCATCTCGCAGGAAAAATTGGTTCAAGGCTAAACAGAGGAAATCTATTAGCCGACACGTGTATTTTATCGACTCGTGAAAATTGCTAATTCCATAACAAGAGCTTGAGTTGTAACTCGCTTTATCCTGATCGGCTTACAGATATTAATGAGTCCGTTGCTTAGTCGACGCGCGGCTAGAAATTTTCGATCGAAAAAAATAATATTCGTTTAAGTGACTCGTTGAAGAAGTGCACGATACGACAATCAATTGCGTTACGTTTTAATATCGCGTGAGATTTTACAAATTGCTACAATTAAATGCGTTGCTTTTGGAGTTCATTAACAGAATTTGTGGAATTAGAGTTGTTAGCAATTTTATCGATCGCATTTATGTCACTCGAGGCAGCTGAAATATTTTAGCCCTCGAATAAAAATGAAATAAAGTTTGGTAACATAATCTTTAGAAATATTATAATCTAAGAATGCTTGAAATACGATGTTCTGCATAATGGAAGATGATACCAAAATATGCTACCTCAAAGAAAGTTCGTGTTTCCAAAGAGCCAAGAGCTAAACTAAACATGAAATCTGACACACCTTCAGGGAGAATCCTAACGAGAGTCCGTATAATTCCAATTTAGGAAGCAATCCATTAACAGCAATAACTATTCAATTCAGCTTCCGATGAAAATTCATCGACTGAACGGTACATGCAATTCCAGCTACGGGTCGAATATTAATTGCGTACGACTATCATATTTTTGCCGGTATTCCAGAAATTATCGCAGAAATTTGGGACACAGCCAACGTTAAATAAGTCGTGATCGTATTTTCGGATCGTAATGACCCTTGAACGATATTTTCCAATCTAATACTGCAGATACTGAATCCAATTCTTTTTTTATCAACAAACTTTACCGCATAAAATCCATTTACCGTTTAAACAATTTTTCAAGTATCTTCGAAGTGCTAACTTTTCGCGTAAAAAAATTTCTAGGTTTTTTTTTTTTAGAACGTATACAGTGATAAAAAATTTTAGACTTCCATTCCGGTTGGTTATGGTAGTCGTTCAGAAGTTCACCGGTATTCAGTCGACACGAGTAATGCCGCCGGGGAATTGGCACGATCCTTGAAAGCTAATCAAGAAAGGAAAAAAAAAAAAAAAAATCTTCGGGTATCAAGCACCGGTATGCGTGCTTGATAATTTATTCAGAAAAAGAATAACGCCAGAGAACCTTCCAAGTTTCTTCTGTTCACGCTTCATAAGAGCAAGAAGACGAGGCAAAAAGACAGCTTCTCGAAGAGCGTCGATTGAAACGGAAGCACGGCGAAGGGTCCTCTGAATACCAGCAATCTGTTATTCCATCAATCTTGAGGCCTGACAAAGCAGCAAGACTGGATTTGGCAGATCGACATCTTCTGCTGGTTTCTTCCTTCTTCCCGTGTGTCTCTTCCGTTTCTCCTTCTCTTCATCCTGTATTTCTCCTTCCTGTGCCATTAATCCCCGCTTCCGTTTCGTCTTCTTCCTGTAGCACTTGGCCGTAGGTGTTCCTTTGAGTGTTGACGGTATCGGTAGCTTTCAAGAGACTAGAACTTTTGATAAAGGTAACTGAATATCCTTGGGTTTGGTGGTGTCATCGATACTCGGATCAGAAGTTAGGTTCTGATTAGTTTAAGATTAGTTTGGTTCTATATTTAAAGGCGATTAGGAATTAGAAAGTTGAGGAATTATAAATACATTATTTAAATTAATAATTTAACACTTTGCACTCCACATCGCAATTTTTCTCCGAGGTTACGTTTTATCATAAATTTTCTATTTACTATTCAAAATTTTTTCCTTTTTAAAACAAAGAAAAATTAACGAAATGAATAAAAAATATGATATATTTAAAATTTCTTCTTCTTTTCAGAACAATACTTTAAGTTTCTGCAATAAGTACTGTGAAGCTTAAAAAATTTAGGAGTACAAAGAGTTCATAAAACCAGAGGTTCCATTAATTCTCAAGTACATATATTTCGAAGGCTTTAGTATTTAAATTATTCGAATATCGTTATCTTAAATTTTTCCGAATACACAGGACAGAACCGCATCACGAATTCACCTTGGATCAAAATTACCGCTCTTCCTTTCTCTCGCCATTTTTCGTTTCCTCGTTGCTCTAGTTTTCCTTCCACAACTCTTATCCTCTCATCGTTTCATTATTCTTTCCCATTCCGACCTGCCCTTATCTTCCTCGTTATCCCTGGTTGCGTTACCTTTTTTTTCCGGATGATTCTCTGCTTCCCGCCGAAAGATTCCTCTCGATTGTGCTGTCGCGCACTCCACAGAAGCAAAATTATACGAGGCGGGGCCGAAACTTCTACGAGCCGAATTCGAAGCCCTGATGAATATTTTCTCTCGAAGGGGATCTCTCATGACCGATGGCCAGAAAACGTAATGAGCTTCGCAATTCGGAGGAAAAAGTTTTCACGATTCTTGACAAGGAGAGGAAAATACTCGAGCTGTTTTAACAAAAAAAAAAAAAATTATTTCAAGGAACGAACATTTATTTTCGTTTGAAATTTTTTAAGAATTTTTTTATTCACTCGAATTGGACAGGAGACGTGACAGAGTTAATTTCGAAGAAAAAGTTCGGTAGGTGATAAAAATCTGTGACAGTGGCGAAATCGTTAAGAAATTATTAATGACAGCCAGTGGTACTTGCAGCGTTGATAAATTGGTTAAAGACACGGCAAGTGATCGTAAGAAAATAATTACGGATCGCATGGCGAGGTTTTTGTGAACGATATTAATACGTAGGACATGATAAAATCTTGTTAAACACCGCTGTTCGCGATTTACACTTGGATTTTCGGGTTAATTAATATTTGCTGAAATTATGGTGCACGTTTCGTACATCTTGCCTTAATTAACGATATGAAATGTTGTCCCCAATTAACGGACATACGCTGAATATTATAGGATCGTGATAATCAATAGTTCTAATTAAATGCTGATCTTAATTCTTCCTGTTCAAGCTTTTTTGTGCTCGGAAGGAATTCCATTAAATATTTTAGAGTAGAACATTTTTTGCAATATCCATGTTTTCTAGTTATTTTTAAAAAGGTTGATACTTAATTAGAATCTTATGATTCTTTATTTTACGATTAGAGATAGTATTAAGATTAATTAGACTTTTTATTTTTATTTTTTTTTTTATTAATTAAGATGTTAATATTTTAGTTTATTTCCCCGGTAGATATAAAAATAAATATGTACTAAATTTAGCGAAGTGGTAGCGTAAAATCGTAAAGAAGTCGACAGGAAAGCTTTCCACGTTTCTTCTTACTCTTTTTCAGTTTTGCCTGATCTTCGAGTAAGCCGGTTTAACTGTTTAAATTTCCGTCGTCTGGCGTGTGCAAGCCCCGCAAGTTATGCCAAATTTAAACAGAACGCACACTTACTTATTCTTAAACAAACGAACAGAGTGTATCTCTATTTTATAGCGTATGAAACGCTACGTTAGAAACGTCTTTGTTGCTCGTCCTATTATTTTCAAAAAGTAATATTTTTCAAAGAGAAAAATACTATCGTTTCTCCGTATAAAGAATATTATATGAATAATAATTTATTATCGTCATCATAAATTTTAGTATTTCCCAAAGTTTAAAAGAATTTTAAAAGGAAGCATCCATTTCCATCATTTTTATTTTAGTTTATTTTATTTGATTTTATTTCGATCGTTGAATGCTCGATTTAAATTCAATAACAAGTTAACACAAGTTCTATGAATGTTGCTAAGAAATTCAATTAGTTTCAAATAATGTAACAATTGAAGTGCCTGTACACAGAATCAGTGGCGTTGTTTCTACATCAAACATCGGCTAATATGTACGCACGCACGCACGCACGCCCGTACGTGAATTATACACCGTCGATCAATAGTCGCAGCTCATTGACGTTCGGTTGAGCTTAAACAAAGTGTGAACCACGTTTGACATACTTTCAACAGCATTATATATTCAAAACTTGCACGCTGAAGTTTCTACGCTTGCATCTGCATTCATTCCCTCGCGTAATTCATTCGTCGTTTTACGCGTCGACGAAACGAATCCTTCAGACATGAAACGTTTCAACTTATTTTCCTTCTTTTTCACCAGTAATCTTAACTCCACCTTTTTTCGCCTTCTGCTTTTTATATCAAAAGGGATATTTAACTTGATATTTTATCCTCGTTTATTTCTTTCTACGCCAAGTACGAATTACTGGCGGTAACTTTAATCCGGTACTCGTTAGAGAAAATGCAAAAGAAGAAGTTAAAAATTCTGTAATTTTATTTTTATTTCAAATATACATGAAACTACACACCGTGAAAGTTCAAAATCAAAATATATCAATCTATAATAATTTCAGTAGACTCGAACATCGTTGAAGAATTAAAACGTGATTATTCGTGTTAAGTAAAATTTAATAACAATAGCTCTTGATATTTATTTTGTATACATTTTATTTAAAAGAAAGCCATTTTAGGCAGCACCAAATGATTTATCATGTCTTTTTAGTAAAGATATTGCTGTTTCTATCTTCGTTGCTACTTTATTTCATACTTCCACACACGAAAGGGTTTATCTTAAGCCAAGTGATTTAAGAACGACATTTGATGAATCTCGCAATAAGTACAAGTGTACTACAATGTTATCTCGGGAACAAAGTACCGCTGATCCACTACCTTATCCCTCTCGATCGTATTTCATAAGAAACGCTAAGTTATTGCCGTTTTATCCTTTTCTGTACCAGCGTATCAACGAATCGTTTCAAAATAACCTACGACAAATTGAGAAACAATCAGAAACTTGGAATAATTCTATTTCGATAAAAGCGTTGCTATATCATCCAATCTGGAGTCGATCCAATAAGTTATCCATTTCAGTCGCTTTTCTTTCAGTTCTGAGTCACTGTTATTGCGCTCTTGACTTCGATGAAATATGGAAAACCGATTGAAATTACTCGATAATTTCTTTTTCATTCGGTCGCCTTGGTCGTATGGAATTTTATATAACGCAATTACCTAGGTGGTCTAAAATCGAGAAACGTTTCGAACAATGGAGAGCCTTTTTTTAGAGAAACAAGATTCACGCAAAAGAACGACCAGGACAAATAAAAGCGACACCAAAAGGGGGATCCCCGCTGACACAGTGAGCCTTTGTTCGTGATAGAATAGATTTCGAGTCCCAAACAGCTCTCCAAATGTATCTTTTCTTCGCCTGGATTCTCCTCATGCCATCCCGACAGAATTTAAATGAGACAGGGGTAAAAAGAGGGTGGATTGAGCTACTCGAATTAAATTGTCACTCCGAGTGCAATAATTTACGATAATTAGAATAATTCTCTTGTTCGAAACTGAGAGGAGAAAAGAAAGGAAAAAAAAAAAGATAGATGAATCTCGTTGTCGATTCTCTCGATTATTTAAAAAAAAAAAAAAACGCGTAACAACTGTTCCTATCAATTTACATAGATCCGTGAAATAGTACTGCCTGTCACGGCTGTAACGGCCAGATTATTGAAAAAACATTTCACGCAAAACAACGCAACCAGAATCATAGTTTTTTTTTCTTTTTTCTTCTTTTTTTTTACTTCAATATGCAATTTTTTTGGCACTGTGATAGTAATATGTCGAACTTCAACACTGAGTGATTTTAATTGATTATGTTGTCAATCATGTTCCAGTTTTCTGTCAAAACACTTTTAAAAAAAACAAGAATTGAAAAATATTTTTTGTAACTGTTTCGATGTTAAAATATTTATTTCTCGCAATATTATGACGCGATGAACCATTAAAGAATAAAAAATTAAAAATGGTAAGAAAATAAAAAAAAAAAATGTTTTCCGATTATTCTTGACTCGTACCTTTCTTCTCGCGTGGTTGAAAATTTCACGGCTTTATTTTTGTCAATTACAAAACTACTTGCCATCATACATGCAACAATATGCACAAAGCATTGACCAAACCAGGCCAAAAGATGATATTCAGAGATTTGTCAACATGTCGACTCTGTAATTCCGCGATACAATCGATATTACGGATACCTTAGCTAGCCTGCTGATAATGCCATTGTCCCTTCGTCATTCAAATTATGACAGAAGCTTATGGTATTGGATTGGGTATGCAGAAAGCCACGTTCAAAGCTCATGCTACATTACCAGAGCAATGTTGCGCGTGTTCGGCGCGTAGAATCGATGCATCAGTTTGACAGCGTCGATCTAAGTGCTAAACCTTGTATCTTGCTGGCGCGATTTTTTATTTTCTAGTGATTGATACGCCGGAATGGAACGACAGTATTCTTGCCTTTAGTTTTGTGTCAAGATGTTATTTCGAGTGTTAAGAACAGTAATTTGTTTCTTCGAAGAACGAAGATCGATGCATTAAAATTGAAAACATATTTTAAAACCGTGAATTTTAAATATTCGATTC
>SMSQ01018778.1:51226-61837 GCA_019453375.1 Ctenoplectra terminalis | reverse complement strand
GAAAAAAAAAAAAAAAAATCTTCGGGTATCAAGCACCGGTATGCGTGCTTGATAATTTATTCAGAAAAAGAATAACGCCAGAGAACCTTCCAAGTTTCTTCTGTTCACGCTTCATAAGAGCAAGAAGACGAGGCAAAAAGACAGCTTCTCGAAGAGCGTCGATTGAAACGGAAGCACGGCGAAGGGTCCTCTGAATACCAGCAATCTGTTATTCCATCAATCTTGAGGCCTGACAAAGCAGCAAGACTGGATTTGGCAGATCGACATCTTCTGCTGGTTTCTTCCTTCTTCCCGTGTGTCTCTTCCGTTTCTCCTTCTCTTCATCCTGTATTTCTCCTTCCTGTGCCATTAATCCCCGCTTCCGTTTCGTCTTCTTCCTGTAGCACTTGGCCGTAGGTGTTCCTTTGAGTGTTGACGGTATCGGTAGCTTTCAAGAGACTAGAACTTTTGATAAAGGTAACTGAATATCCTTGGGTTTGGTGGTGTCATCGATACTCGGATCAGAAGTTAGGTTCTGATTAGTTTAAGATTAGTTTGGTTCTATATTTAAAGGCGATTAGGAATTAGAAAGTTGAGGAATTATAAATACATTATTTAAATTAATAATTTAACACTTTGCACTCCACATCGCAATTTTTCTCCGAGGTTACGTTTTATCATAAATTTTCTATTTACTATTCAAAATTTTTTCCTTTTTAAAACAAAGAAAAATTAACGAAATGAATAAAAAATATGATATATTTAAAATTTCTTCTTCTTTTCAGAACAATACTTTAAGTTTCTGCAATAAGTACTGTGAAGCTTAAAAAATTTAGGAGTACAAAGAGTTCATAAAACCAGAGGTTCCATTAATTCTCAAGTACATATATTTCGAAGGCTTTAGTATTTAAATTATTCGAATATCGTTATCTTAAATTTTTCCGAATACACAGGACAGAACCGCATCACGAATTCACCTTGGATCAAAATTACCGCTCTTCCTTTCTCTCGCCATTTTTCGTTTCCTCGTTGCTCTAGTTTTCCTTCCACAACTCTTATCCTCTCATCGTTTCATTATTCTTTCCCATTCCGACCTGCCCTTATCTTCCTCGTTATCCCTGGTTGCGTTACCTTTTTTTTCCGGATGATTCTCTGCTTCCCGCCGAAAGATTCCTCTCGATTGTGCTGTCGCGCACTCCACAGAAGCAAAATTATACGAGGCGGGGCCGAAACTTCTACGAGCCGAATTCGAAGCCCTGATGAATATTTTCTCTCGAAGGGGATCTCTCATGACCGATGGCCAGAAAACGTAATGAGCTTCGCAATTCGGAGGAAAAAGTTTTCACGATTCTTGACAAGGAGAGGAAAATACTCGAGCTGTTTTAACAAAAAAAAAAAAAATTATTTCAAGGAACGAACATTTATTTTCGTTTGAAATTTTTTAAGAATTTTTTTATTCACTCGAATTGGACAGGAGACGTGACAGAGTTAATTTCGAAGAAAAAGTTCGGTAGGTGATAAAAATCTGTGACAGTGGCGAAATCGTTAAGAAATTATTAATGACAGCCAGTGGTACTTGCAGCGTTGATAAATTGGTTAAAGACACGGCAAGTGATCGTAAGAAAATAATTACGGATCGCATGGCGAGGTTTTTGTGAACGATATTAATACGTAGGACATGATAAAATCTTGTTAAACACCGCTGTTCGCGATTTACACTTGGATTTTCGGGTTAATTAATATTTGCTGAAATTATGGTGCACGTTTCGTACATCTTGCCTTAATTAACGATATGAAATGTTGTCCCCAATTAACGGACATACGCTGAATATTATAGGATCGTGATAATCAATAGTTCTAATTAAATGCTGATCTTAATTCTTCCTGTTCAAGCTTTTTTGTGCTCGGAAGGAATTCCATTAAATATTTTAGAGTAGAACATTTTTTGCAATATCCATGTTTTCTAGTTATTTTTAAAAAGGTTGATACTTAATTAGAATCTTATGATTCTTTATTTTACGATTAGAGATAGTATTAAGATTAATTAGACTTTTTATTTTTATTTTTTTTTTTATTAATTAAGATGTTAATATTTTAGTTTATTTCCCCGGTAGATATAAAAATAAATATGTACTAAATTTAGCGAAGTGGTAGCGTAAAATCGTAAAGAAGTCGACAGGAAAGCTTTCCACGTTTCTTCTTACTCTTTTTCAGTTTTGCCTGATCTTCGAGTAAGCCGGTTTAACTGTTTAAATTTCCGTCGTCTGGCGTGTGCAAGCCCCGCAAGTTATGCCAAATTTAAACAGAACGCACACTTACTTATTCTTAAACAAACGAACAGAGTGTATCTCTATTTTATAGCGTATGAAACGCTACGTTAGAAACGTCTTTGTTGCTCGTCCTATTATTTTCAAAAAGTAATATTTTTCAAAGAGAAAAATACTATCGTTTCTCCGTATAAAGAATATTATATGAATAATAATTTATTATCGTCATCATAAATTTTAGTATTTCCCAAAGTTTAAAAGAATTTTAAAAGGAAGCATCCATTTCCATCATTTTTATTTTAGTTTATTTTATTTGATTTTATTTCGATCGTTGAATGCTCGATTTAAATTCAATAACAAGTTAACACAAGTTCTATGAATGTTGCTAAGAAATTCAATTAGTTTCAAATAATGTAACAATTGAAGTGCCTGTACACAGAATCAGTGGCGTTGTTTCTACATCAAACATCGGCTAATATGTACGCACGCACGCACGCACGCCCGTACGTGAATTATACACCGTCGATCAATAGTCGCAGCTCATTGACGTTCGGTTGAGCTTAAACAAAGTGTGAACAACGTTTGACATACTTTCAACAGCATTATATATTCAAAACTTGCACGCTGAAGTTTCTACGCTTGCATCTGCATTCATTCCCTCGCGTAATTCATTCGTCGTTTTACGCGTCGACGAAACGAATCCTTCAGACATGAAACGTTTCAACTTATTTTCCTTCTTTTTCACCAGTAATCTTAACTCCACCTTTTTTCGCCTTCTGCTTTTTATATCAAAAGGGATATTTAACTTGATATTTTATCCTCGTTTATTTCTTTCTACGCCAAGTACGAATTACTGGCGGTAACTTTAATCCGGTACTCGTTAGAGAAAATGCAAAAGAAGAAGTTAAAAATTCTGTAATTTTATTTTTATTTCAAATATACATGAAACTACACACCGTGAAAGTTCAAAATCAAAATATATCAATCTATAATAATTTCAGTAGACTCGAACATCGTTGAAGAATTAAAACGTGATTATTCGTGTTAAGTAAAATTTAATAACAATAGCTCTTGATATTTATTTTGTATACATTTTATTTAAAAGAAAGCCATTTTAGGCAGCACCAAATGATTTATCATGTCTTTTTAGTAAAGATATTGCTGTTTCTATCTTCGTTGCTACTTTATTTCATACTTCCACACACGAAAGGGTTTATCTTAAGCCAAGTGATTTAAGAACGACATTTGATGAATCTCGCAATAAGTACAAGTGTACTACAATGTTATCTCGGGAACAAAGTACCGCTGATCCACTACCTTATCCCTCTCGATCGTATTTCATAAGAAACGCTAAGTTATTGCCGTTTTATCCTTTTCTGTACCAGCGTATCAACGAATCGTTTCAAAATAACCTACGACAAATTGAGAAACAATCAGAAACTTGGAATAATTCTATTTCGATAAAAGCGTTGCTATATCATCCAATCTGGAGTCGATCCAATAAGTTATCCATTTCAGTCGCTTTTCTTTCAGTTCTGAGTCACTGTTATTGCGCTCTTGACTTCGATGAAATATGGAAAACCGATTGAAATTACTCGATAATTTCTTTTTCATTCGGTCGCCTTGGTCGTATGGAATTTTATATAACGCAATTACCTAGGTGGTCTAAAATCGAGAAACGTTTCGAACAATGGAGAGCCTTTTTTTAGAGAAACAAGATTCACGCAAAAGAACGACCAGGACAAATAAAAGCGACACCAAAAGGGGGATCCCCGCTGACACAGTGAGCCTTTGTTCGTGATAGAATAGATTTCGAGTCCCAAACAGCTCTCCAAATGTATCTTTTCTTCGCCTGGATTCTCCTCATGCCATCCCGACAGAATTTAAATGAGACAGGGGTAAAAAGAGGGTGGATTGAGCTACTCGAATTAAATTGTCACTCCGAGTGCAATAATTTACGATAATTAGAATAATTCTCTTGTTCGAAACTGAGAGGAGAAAAGAAAGGAAAAAAAAAAAGATAGATGAATCTCGTTGTCGATTCTCTCGATTATTTAAAAAAAAAAAAAAACGCGTAACAACTGTTCCTATCAATTTACATAGATCCGTGAAATAGTACTGCCTGTCACGGCTGTAACGGCCAGATTATTGAAAAAACATTTCACGCAAAACAACGCAACCAGAATCATAGTTTTTTTTTCTTTTTTCTTCTTTTTTTTTACTTCAATATGCAATTTTTTTGGCACTGTGATAGTAATATGTCGAACTTCAACACTGAGTGATTTTAATTGATTATGTTGTCAATCATGTTCCAGTTTTCTGTCAAAACACTTTTAAAAAAAACAAGAATTGAAAAATATTTTTTGTAACTGTTTCGATGTTAAAATATTTATTTCTCGCAATATTATGACGCGATGAACCATTAAAGAATAAAAAATTAAAAATGGTAAGAAAATAAAAAAAAAAAATGTTTTCCGATTATTCTTGACTCGTACCTTTCTTCTCGCGTGGTTGAAAATTTCACGGCTTTATTTTTGTCAATTACAAAACTACTTGCCATCATACATGCAACAATATGCACAAAGCATTGACCAAACCAGGCCAAAAGATGATATTCAGAGATTTGTCAACATGTCGACTCTGTAATTCCGCGATACAATCGATATTACGGATACCTTAGCTAGCCTGCTGATAATGCCATTGTCCCTTCGTCATTCAAATTATGACAGAAGCTTATGGTATTGGATTGGGTATGCAGAAAGCCACGTTCAAAGCTCATGCTACATTACCAGAGCAATGTTGCGCGTGTTCGGCGCGTAGAATCGATGCATCAGTTTGACAGCGTCGATCTAAGTGCTAAACCTTGTATCTTGCTGGCGCGATTTTTTATTTTCTAGTGATTGATACGCCGGAATGGAACGACAGTATTCTTGCCTTTAGTTTTGTGTCAAGATGTTATTTCGAGTGTTAAGAACAGTAATTTGTTTCTTCGAAGAACGAAGATCGATGCATTAAAATTGAAAACATATTTTAAAACCGTGAATTTTAAATATTCGATTCGCAAAAAAAAAAGAAAAAAAAATAGAGTACGAATTAGACGAAAGAAAAATGGTATTTAAACTACGAATTAATAGGAACAAATATGGAAATACCGTCCAAGGACATATGCTGCGCACAATTGAATTGCTAGTCGTTTTGTCGAAAACGTCATATTTTTTCAATGAATACGAGATCGAATGCGTTTCACGCTGGAGTTCCCAATTGCTTCGCTGATACTACATAAACAATTCAATTCCCGTGATAATGTCACTTTAATTAAGTATCGCGATCGTTCTATCGATCAATTCGTATTGTTTTTTCGTTGATATATTTTTATTACATTTCTCGATTGTGTTCGATATTTATTCTTTCAACTAGCTGCTGGATAAACGAAGGAACGCGAACGGGAAAAGAACTTTCATCTTGTTAACGTTCGTTCAGTAATTATCCGTGAGAGGTTGATTAATTTAAAATTAAGGATTCCTTTCAGACACGTCCATCGTTTCGTTAACCATATTTTCCACGGCTGCTCTGGACATTTAGCTTTTAACGCGACCTGTGTGCGCTCGGTCGGTCGAGTAATACGAAAATCGCTGTAACCCTTTATAACATTCTACTTTTAACCGCTGGAAACGTATGGAACATTTCTACAAGGGATGGACTGTCAGTTAGTTAAAAATAAATCATTTCTGAGATTTCTTTCAGCTTGAATTAATTATCGCAATTCAACCTCAATCTTTCTATCAGTTGTTCCTTTGGCTGTCAGAAATTAAATTCATTTTTCAATGTAGCTTAAACATTTAAAAAGCTGGTACGGATATAAAATAATAATATTGAATACGTATATAAATAATAATAATTCCCTTGGTACATTTGTCATGTAGGTTACACGAACTCCTCTCTTTTTCGGCTTCCATTATTTTTTGTCGGGAATAATATTGTATTTAGTTTCCATCTCTAATTGTGCATGGCCAGCTACACACGTTGCCCGTAGAAAATTAAAACGAGTACAGGAGTGTAGGAATTTTTTGAAACGGTAATATCATGGAAGGAAATGTAACAGAATAATTTAAATATTACGCTACATTATCGTAACAAATTCTTGGTAGCTTTATTTTCACAAGATTGCACGCGCATAAATGCGTAACGACATTACAGAATTTATTAATATTTAATATTCTCGCGACTAGAAAAAATGGAATTCAACGAAAAAGGTTGAAAAAAAATATTGAGTGTGAAAGTAATTTTCCAAGAAATTCTCGCGGACCGCCATTAAATGGATCCCTGTGGGCTCGTATGGATTTATCATGAACCCATACTCGCTATCGGTCCCTTGCATTTATGTATAAATATGTTCCCCTAGAAAATACAGCTCGCGGCGTCGCGTCGGTAGAACGCCAGTAGAATAGGTCGGCCACTAGTCAGACGGACGGCGAGTGGAATAGTCCGTTTAAGGGGCGACGTCGGTTAAGGAGAATATCCCTGTACGTGAGCAGACACTCTGTGGAGTAGAATACACGTGCGAATAGTCCGACTATAGCGAACATTCTTCGGTGATATTGAAATTCCTATTACGATAATAATCTGCCTGAATGGAGCCGCGTCTACGGTAATTGATTTTTAATTTCTTAATTAAAACACCACGTGTGGAGTGAATATTTTGGATTGATCGAGGTTCAGAAAGTTTTTCATCAACTTTGTTTTGATATCTGAATGGGAGTAAAAGTTTTTTTTTCTATATAAAAAACATGCAAGGTGAAAAGAAAAATGGATACAAAAAATACTTAAAAAAGTATATTTTGTTGATTTGGTGTTTCACGATCGAAGAGTTTCTTACATATTTGTTTGGAGTTAATTTTTCGCTACAAAGTTTGTTATGAAAGCTCGATTTCTAACAACTGATTGTTTCTTTGCAATCGTGTTATTTCGAAGCGCGCTTTGTTCCTGAAAATTGTCGGTATTCTCGACGCAAAATCGATTGCACCGGATTGATTGAAACACAGTCGAAGTATTTCAACAAACAGTGGTAGGAGACTCAAAATTATTTTCTCTTAATTAACTTATCTTTCGTAAAACGAATTAAAAAATTTATTTCTACGTAATAGTGAAAAATTCCAATCCGAGCAAATTATGTAAACTGTGTAACCTTAAGAAAGAAGTGCACGAAGTTGCACTCCCATGAGGTATCTATTTCCCTTGCTACTTGGAAGGTAGAATGGTATTTAGACCAGACATAGGCCGTTTATTCTAATACGTTTTCATGGAAATACCCCTGGTGACTGGTTATTTTAACAACTGGGTCAAATCGCCGCGTTTTAGAAATTCATTAGTGACACGTTATGAAACACATGGCTGAAAGACATCGGTGACGCATAATGGCGGTGTTTCCTCTTAATTACACTCTGTTATGGAGATATTGGACTAAGTTTATGATTGAAATTGTAGCCCAATGTGCAACAATCAAGACAGATGACGTTATGTTATGATTAAATACAACTTGCTAGATCTGAAGTTTATAAGTCTGGAAAAAATAAATATACGTAGCTTCTAAAGTTTTTTAAGTTTCTTCTTCACTTTCTGTTAAAGTTTTATAAAGTTTCGCACTTCTATATCTTTTACTGAAAAGGTTTTTATAAATCATAAGATACTTCTAGGAATAACAGAAAATATAGACAATCCTGGAATAAAAATAATTTTCTTTAAATCTTCGTCTTGAATCATACACGTGTTTGTTGAATCTTGTGTATCGTACTAGATTCGAAGAGCAATCGATCGTCGATCAATTTAATGTAATTAAGTTTCGCGATACAAGCGACACGTAAAGTGCGCTTAAAATATCGATACACGTTCGTCCCTCAGGTTTTATTTTTATTATCGTTATCATTCAACTTAGAGAACAAGTTAATGGACATTGACAACCAGTTTGTCAACGACTCGACGATTTCTCTCCGGAAATTCACCGGTATCTATTAAACGTCGCGTTAATTGTGCATATCATGATACAACGATTCAAAGTTTCAATCGTTTTAGCGAGAGTATTACCGTAACTCGTAAATTCCATTATCACGACTTATGATAGCTTAAACGGCGCAGTTTCAGTCGGAAAGTGCTGAATCAAAGACGTAGTTTAGCAAAATAGATCCATAGCTATCGTTTCTCGCAGAGAAAGATAATACCGAGTCAATGGTTTGTAACAAAATGAAAATATTCGGTTGGTAATATTTTCAGTTACGTCTAGTGTTATTCTGTTACGGCGAAGATACGATTCGCTTCATCGCGATATCTTTGTACCAGCTGAATTGCCGCGGCAGCTTCCACATAATAGTTGCTCATCAACGTTCATAAATTTAGTTATACGTTTCGTTTTATCGCGAATAGCCCGATTACCGAAACTGGATAATTTTAGAGTTTCTTATCCAACTGCACGTTTTCAGCGGATAGGTTTAGTCGAAACTATAAAACGATACGTTATTAAGAATTTCACGAATCATAATTCAAGCGACAATGTATGAATTAAACGTGATTAGCTGGTTTCGGAAGATCCGTTAAAAACGGAATAAAAAATAATATTCGGGGACAGGAATTACGAGCAGTGAATTTTTTAAGCAAATTTTTAACAAATCTACGCATCATTATTCCGCATACTAATACATAATAATTAAACTGTGAATTTTTATGCAAATTTGTGTGTTTGAGAATACAGTAAAAAAGAAAAAAAAGAATAAAATTTCGGTAGAAAATTATTCCACCAACGAGGTCCTATAAAAAGCATTATAATTCAGATACTTTGCATTTATATTTTTTCATTACGTATATTCACTGCAATTTTTCACCTTTAAATGTCTTATGATCGTATAAAAATTCGCAGTTTAATAATCCTTTGCTATGCAAGAGAAATACAATCATTTCCAGAAAGTTAGAAGATTCCAATGAAGATCCTCGATTTATAAAACTTTTCGCTCGTTATGTTACTTGCGTGAAGCAGTTATCGATCCTTGCGCTATTACAGAGCAAACAGACAAGAAGTTGTTCTTGACGAGAGAACAGCGAATTAGGGATAAATTGGGATCGTCATCTAGTATCACAATTCTTCGTGTTTGCTGAACGCAATCGAGCTTCTCCGACATCGTAGCAAAGCTATTGTTTGATACTTTTCGTGTTTATTGGAGCGACTATCGTGTCGTGAAATATAAGACTTGCTCCTCGGATAGTGTACAAGAGTTTCTCTTGAATGGCTCTTCAAGTATCGACAAGTATCGATAAAGGGGCCAACTTGTACGGTTAATCTTGGCTTCGCTTGAAACTTCTCAGATAATAGAAACCATTTCGCGTGACTGAATATATACAAAGTAGTTGTATACCAAGTCAGAGCAGTACGTTTGCGAAAGAATTCAAGAGAAGTAGAATATTTGCTAGGTTGGAAAGCAATGCCAGTTTATTAGATCTTATTACACCTAACGTGGATGTTGCGGCTCTTAGACTTCAGCAACATCGTTTTGATACCCCCGTATTCATTAGTTTATTGACGTTAGAAGCAAATACGTGCACTTACAACTATGAGTAGGTTGCGAGCTTATGAACAGTTATTCAACTAAGAGAGCGTTCGTTGATTGGCGTTTTCGAGCACGTTGTTGCGATATTCCAGACTTACGTAACGATTAATGTCTTTTTTGCATTACAGTATAGTAAACGCGTTAACGAGCTTTATAAAGTTTCATGCCTTAACTACTGTAAACTTTGAGAGATAAAGAATTTTTAAAAATATTACCAACCTTATCTTTGTCACTCTTAATATTTTTTGACGACCCAATTTCGGGTACAATTAATTTAATTAAAGAAGAAATAAATATTTTTTAGTTTAGTTGGTTCGTAAGAAAATGTCATAGAATTTTACTGACGAGTGCGGTAAATACTGATTTACGTCAATTCTCGTTTTCTAAATCAAGGACGGAATTTATAGTTAAAAGCGACTCGGTGTAACGAGGGCGTCGTCATAATGAATGATGCCACGGTGGAATGCTGGTGACAGGTTATTATGAAAAAGTCATCTGACCGTCGGGCTTCCACGGGAATTTTAAACTTTCCTGGACAAAGACGATTTGTAGCGGCAATATCGATTAATTTTTCTCAACGACTGCACCTGACGGCTGAATTTTAGTATATTAAAAGCTGCACGATTCTCGATCATTCGTCTTCCTCTATTTTGAACAATGCTCGCACGAATATGAAAAAAAAACTCCTTCATTTGTAAATTCTTTCAATTTTTCAACGGAAAAGAATAAATTCGAGAGTAAAAACAAAAGAAAGTATAATACGAATGCAGAAA